>MU403218.1:0-68128 GCA_022695765.1 Annulohypoxylon moriforme
TTTTATAAAATATATTTAAAATTTTATTAATAATTATATATTTTTTTATTTAATAATTATTAAAATTTATATAATTAAATTTATTTAATTTTTAACTTTATATTAATTTTTAAAATTTATATATAAGTAATTTAATTTAAATAATTATTTATATATAAAATAATTAATTATAATTTTAATTAAATTTATTAAATATATTTTTATTATTATTATTTATATATAATAAATAATTAATTAAAATTTTATATATAATAATTAAAATATAATATAAATTAATAATATTAATTAATAATAATTTTATAATTAATAATAAAAAATAATATAATTAAAATATAAATTAATAATTTAATATAATAATTATTAACGAATAAAATAATTTATTAATTAATTTTTTATTTTTTTTATATTAATTATTTAATAAATAAAATACCCCGTTTATATTATTTTTAATTCCCCCGCATTAATTACTTAATAAATAAAATAATTTATTTATTTTATTTTTAATTTTTTTATATTAATTATTTAACGAATAAAATAATTTATTTATATTATTTTTAATTTTTTTAAATTTTTTATTAATATTTAATATTAATATATTAATATTAAATAATTTTATTATATAATTAATAATTTAAAAATTTTTATAAAATAATTAAATATTATAATAAATATAAATATTATTTAATTTAAATACGAAATAAATTAAATATTTTAATTTTTATTATAAAAATTTATATAATTTTAATATAATTTTAAATAATAAATATTATATATATATTAATATATATATATTTATAAACCGTTTAAAAAATTTAATATAAATATAAAATAAAATATATATATAAATAATATAATAAATATATTTATAAAATATAATATAAATATAATTAATAAAAAAATTAATATTTATAAAAAAATAAAATATATTTTATAAATCGTTATATTAAATTTATAAAAAATTAATTAAAAAATTTAAAAAAAAAATAATAAAACTTTTAAAAACTTTAAAATTAAATAATTTATATTATAAAATATTAAATATAATAAAAAACTTAAATTATTTATATAAAAAATTATATATAATATAAAAACTTATAATTTTTTATTAAAAAATTAATTAATATATATATTTTAAATTTTTAATTATAAAATTTAAATATAATTATTTAAATTAATAAAATTAATAATATTTAATAAATTTATAAAATAAATAAATAATAAAAAAAATATTTTTAAAATAAAAATAAACGTATTAATTTTTAATATTTAATTAATATTAATTAAAACTTTTTATAATAAATATTATTTAAATTATTATTATAATTTATTTAATAATAAATATAATTAATTTTATAATTAATTATATTAATACGAAAAATATAATTATAATTTATATTATTAATAAAATAATTATAAAAAATATTTAAATTATTAATATAATTATAATTATTTATTTAATAAATTATTATTATTATATAAATAATATTAATAATAAAATAATAATTAACGCGTAAATTATTATAAATAATAATAATATAAATAATAATAATTAATAATTTTATAAATATAATTTTAAAAATATATTTAAAAATAATAAATAAATTATTACTTATAATAATATTTTATAAACTTTTCGTATTAATATAATTAAATATATTAAAATAATAAATATTTAATTTTTAAAATATATTTATAAAATATATATCCACCCGATATATATTTTAAAAACAATTATAAATAAAATTTTAATTAATATATTAACTTTAATTAATAATAATATAATTATAAAATATAAATAATATAAATATAATTTAAATAAATAATTAATTTAATTTTATTTTATAAATTAATTTTAATTAATTTTAATTTATTTTAAATTATTAATAATTAATATAACGTTATAAATTTTAAAATAATTTAATAAATTAATAAAATATATAAATATAATGTATATAAAAATTAATTTTTTAATTATAATAAATTATTTAAATATATTTAAAATTAATATTTTAAAAAATAATAAAACGAAGATTTATTAAAATTTATTTTTTAAATTATAAATAATAAATAAAATAAAAATAACATGGTTTTTATAATTATAATTATTAATTTATTAATAATAAAATAATAAATAAATATTTAATTAAATATTAAACATTTATTAAATAATAAATTAATTTAAATAATAATCGTTATATATTTAATCTTAATAAAATTATATGTAATAAATAATAAAATAAATATTTTTTTAATTTTAAATAATAATATTTTAAATATAATATTTTAATTATAAATATTAATTATTTAATTAAATATTAATTTTAAATTTAATATTAATATAAAATTTATATATAAATTTAAATTATATATAAAGTTTTTTTTAATAATTAACTTAATTATAAAATATAAAAAAAAAATTTATAATAATATAAAATATATTTAATTATTAATAAATAAAAATTAAATTTTTTAATATTATTTTAATATAATTATTTATATATATATAATATTAATATTAATTTAAAATATTATAAAAAATAAATTATTTATAAATAAATATATTATTATTTAATTTTATTTTCAAAGAAATAAAAATAATAAACTTATAATAATATTATTTATTTAAAAAATTATTTTAATTAAAAAATTATTAATTTATATATTTTTAAAAATAAATATATTAAATATTAAACATATAAATATTATTATATTTAAAAAACTTATAATTATTTAATCGTATAAAATAATAATATTAATATTCGTAACCTTTACTTAAAGTAATAAAATAAAAATAAAAATCTTTACCGTTATAAAAATAATAATTACTTTATATATTATAATTTAAATTAATATTATTTATATAATTAAATTTAAATAAAATAACTTTTTTAAATTATTATTAAATTAAATTTTATATTATATAATTATTATGAATAATTTAATAAATTATATAATAATATATAATAATTTAAATAAATTAATAATTATTTAAATATATTTATTAATAAAATATTTAACATTTATAAAATTAAAAATTTAAAATATACACATGGATAATTAAAATATAATAACGTTTATATTATAAAAATTATTATATAAAAATTTAAATTTAAAAAATAAATTATTTAAATCTTTTATAAATTTTATTATTTTTATAATAAATTATAATAAAAAATATAATATTAATATTATAATATATAATAAATTATTAAAATTAAAAATTTATAAATATTTTATTAATAAAAATTACATTAAAATTTTATATAATAATTTTTTATAATTTTTTTTAAAATTAAAATAAAAAAATATAATTATAAAAAAATATTATTTATATAATATTAATTATTAAAATAAAAAATTTATAAAAAATATAATTTAAAAATTAATAAATTAAAAATAAATATTTCAAATAATAAAATTTATATTATTTTTTCATTTAATATTTATTATTTAAAAAAATATATTAAAAAAAAACTTAAAAAATCGCATGATTATAAATATATAAAATTTTAATAAAATAAACTTTATAAATTAATATTTAATAAAGTTATAAAAAATAATATTACGTAAATTTTAAAATAAATAATATTAATTAATTTTTAATGTTATAACTTTTTATTATTAATAATAAAATTATTTAATAATAAAATAATTAATAATAATTATAATAATAAATAAATAATTTACGTTTAATTATTTTATTATAAATTATAAAAATAATAATTTATACGTATAATAATAAATAAATATTTTATTTAATAAATTTAATTATATAAATTATTATTATAATAATATTATAATAACGTTAAATATTTTAAATAAATATATATATAATTTACGATACGTTTTATTTTTTTTATAATAAAAAAATATTTTTATTAACTTATTAAAATTATTTATTAATTTTTTAAAAATAATTATTTTAAGTTATTTAATTAATTTTTTAAGTTTTATTATATTTAAAAAACATTATATAATTATTTTTTCATTTTAATAATAATTTAATTTAAAAAAAATTAAATATAATAAATAAATTATACGTTTTTAAATTTTATAATAATAAAATATTTAAATTAATATTAAATTAAAATAAATAATTTCGGTGTTTTAATATTAAAAAAATATTTATAATAAATTTTTAAAACCGTTAAATACGTTTTTTTAAATTTATATAATTATAATTATAATAATAAATGATTATAAAACGAAAGTGTATTTATATTAAATTATTAAATAATATAATAATAAAATAAAAAATATTAAATTAAGTTTTAATTTTTAAAACTTTTTAATATATTATTAATCGTATATTAACGTAAAATTCGAAATTATAAAACTAAACATTTAAATATTATATTACGATTTAATATATAATAAATATTATATTAAATATAATAAAATAAAAAACCATTTAATATATTTTATTTTTAATAAAAAAAAATTATAAAAATATATAAAAAATTATTTTAAATATATTATATTTAAATTAAAAAATTATAAACCGTACGAATTTTTATAATTAATTATAAACTTACCGTATTTATTTTATATAATTATATTAAATATTATTATAAGTTTTTTAATATTAAAAATTAAATTTAATATATTTAAATTATTAATTAATAAATTTTTTAAATTTTTATTAATTTTATATAAATAATATAATTAAAACGTATATTAATAAGTTTTTATTTTTTATAATAATTAATTAATATATTATTAAAATATATTAAAAATTATAATATTAAACCGTAATTTTTAATAATTTAAAAAGTTTTAAATAAATATTTAACGATAATTTAATATTAAATTAATATATATAATAATTTATTATATATAAATAAATAAATAAATAAAAAAAATTATTTTATATATAAAATTAATTTATTAATATTTATTTTATATATTAAAAAATTTAATAAATTAAAATTAAATTATATTAAAATTATAATATAAATTAAATATTATTTTAACCGTTATAATTTTATAAAACTTATTTAAAATAATAATAAAATTTATTTTAAATTTTATAACCGGTTTTTTTATATTAATAATATTTAATTTATTAAAAATTTATATAAAAATATACGATACGATTATTATTACGTTAATAAATGTAAAATAATATTATAATAAATATTATAAACTTATATTTTTTAATATTAATAATAAAATTATATTTTATTTATATAAAAGTTATAATATTTTAAAAATAATAATTTTTAATAAAAAATTAAAATAATAATTTATAAATTTATTTATAATTATAAAAAAAATCGAACATTTTACGTATAAATTAAAATTTTTTAAATATTTTTATATTTATAATATAATTTTAATTAATTATTTTAAATTAATTTTATTTATAAATATTTTCGGTTATTTTTTATTATATTTTAATAATATATATTTATAATTTTATAAAAAAAAAATTATTAAAAAATTAAATAAAAATAATAAAAATTTTTTTATAAAATATATTAATTTAAAATTAAAATATATAAAATAATTATTAAAAAATTAATTAAAAATTAAATTCGAATATTTATATAAAATTTTTTTATTATTAAAAAATTATTTATAATTTTACGTTAATTCGTAATTTTATATTAATAAAAATATTAACTTTTATTAAAAATAACATTATTATGTAACGGACTTATAAGTTTCATTTATATATATATAATATATTTTTTATATATATGCATAATATATTATAAACCTGCTAAATATATTATTAAAATATATGCATTGCCCATCGCATGACACCCAAGGTCGGACCTCGTCCGCCCATCTTACGGTCCTTGCTTATTAAACAATTTCGGCCAGATACCTAGCTGACGTACGTAACAATGATCGCGAGATCCACGAGCCTAAAAGTAAGGTTGCGGCACAGCTAATTCTACGGCCGATATCAACATGATAAGTCTATTAAGAAGCTATTATCAAAAGCTAAACAAATTCTAGTTAGATATTACTCGGTTATAGAATTCGACGGCCGCTAATATGAATCCATATTCCACCAGAGCCCGCATTTATTTCCCTCTTTAGCGATAGTCCTTGAATCACTTTCGACCCAAACGGCTCGCACGGTTCTCACGGCTCTTAGAAGATACTACGAACTAAGCTACGGAAATATTCAATAGATTCGGCACCGGTGCTAAGCTACTTTCCTGAATAGGAGATAGCTTTCCGACAAACATATCAAGTAATTTTCGAGAGCTCAAAGCGCTACAAATCCTACGACACTTCAAATCGACGCACGTACGTCAGCATAGGGGTATCTTAATATTTACAATATACATTACAATTCTGGAAGTTTGTTATTCTACCATTGGCCGGCTAAGGTTACATCGACCCTGCAGGTCAACCAAAGAAATATCCTTGGACCTCAAGGTAACTTGAACCCCCCTGAAGCAAGGTTCTGGAAGACTTGGTCAGGGTCGTACTTCCGCGCTGTGGCCTTTAGCTTCGCCACGTTTTCTTTTCCGTAATGTTCGATCACGGGCTGATCGGCAGCCGCGTCGTTCATGAATATGTAATCGACATAATGGCCGCTGCTCTTGGACGCGTCGTCGATCTTGTTAATCATGCTGAGAGTGTAGTTGTGCGCGAGCTCGTCATCTTCCGGTTTCCACCAGCCCACATCCAATACGAGCCAAGTCTGGTTCACGGGTTGTAGTCCTAGTGGATTTCCACCGCTGGCATGTCCCGCGAGAACTGCGCTACTCGAAATTGGCTGCCAACCGAATGCCAAGGATCCCGCAGTCAGATTGGTAAGTTCTTCAAGCTCTGGAGCTTTGGTCACAATATCGGCCACTTGGTTAAATAATTTCTTGTCGGTGGTGAAGCTCGAGCTGAACCAGTTCACACTGCAATGATATATCAGTAAAAGAAACGATTGACGTTGACCTTTTTAGGACTTACCGGGTTAGCTCCGGGAGGGGCGCCGCTAGCATGAGCTCAGTCAGTGTCTGAAGCTTGGTCTGATCAGCTAGGGCTGTGATGTTCCGGAAAGGCGCAAAGGCTTCCGGTTCCTTCTCAGGCTTCAGGTACACTATATTCAATATTGCGCCGATGCTTGCATTGGTTGGGAAAGCCTGCAGCATGATGTTCGCATACGGGTCCTTGTTCGCAACTGATTGGTACTTGTACATGGCGTCAAACAGCGCTGGCAGGGCATCAAGCGAATACACCCTAACGCCGCCCCATGCATCGTGGATGTCGTAAGCTTTGATTGTGAACTTGGTAACGATACCTATTGATGTGTAAGCCAACCAATCGTCCTTATATACCGAAATCACTGTCTATCACGTCTTACCAAAGTTATTAGCTCCACCCTTCAGCGCCCAGAATAAATCCGGATTGGATGTTGCGCTTGCGTTCACAACAGTTCCTTTCGCGGTAACAACCTACACCAATCAAGTCAGCACTAAAGCAAACAAGGCGATTTTCAGCTGAAGCCTCCCTTACCTCAAAATTGACTACATTGTCACAAGCTAAACCGTAGAGATCAGCGAGGTAAGTAAGACCACCTGCAGCACCCGTTAGTGTTCTATTCAGCATAGCTGAAATGATAGGGGAAGCTCACCTCCAAGGACCAAACCACCAACACCGACTTCTAGGACTCTTCCTCCAGCCACAGTCACATTGTAAGGGTCCAACGCAGTGTAGACCTCCTTCCATCGAAGTCCAGAGCCCACCGTCGCGACTTTCTTGTCCGCATCATATTCCACGGAGTTGAAATTCACCATATCGATCAAAATTCCTCCATTGATGTTTGCCGCTCCGGGGACGACCGAGTGTCCGCCAGAACGTACAGCGAACTTCGCTTTCTGGCTTACTACTGTTGAGACGACATATGTGAGCTCCTCGGCGTTAGAGGGTTGAATGATGCATGCTGGCTTTGCCCAGACAGTTTGCGACCTATATGATAAAATAAGCTACAATATCTTTGTGTTAAACAAGTGTAAACAATACCAGTTCTCGGTGCTAAGAGCTTCGTAGGTGCTGTCCGTAGATTCGACCGTATCATTGCCAAGCTTTGTCTTGATTGTATTGCATAAAGCCTGGTCCGGAGAAGCTCTTACTGCAGAACAGAAAGCAAGTATGAGGCCAGCAATAGCCTGGAATGATGTGGAACGCGCCATAGTGCTCTTGCTTGCGTTGACGCCAACGACTTTAGATCGCGGACTCTAGCTATTCACCGGCTCGGCGTCAAAGTGCTAGTTGAGTACCGGTAGTGCACAAACGGCGGATGGTCTAGCAGCTCTGGACTCCGAGGGAATCCCAGTTCTACTTATTAAATAACATGGAAATCTTATAAAGCCTTGTCCAGCCCTAAGAGCAGCTGTATCCTCGGAGGTATCCTTCATGCTGTCCCCCAGGAAAGGGGCTAAGATCAAGTCTAGCCTAGGTGAATCCATTTCGTGGTAACATAGTAATTCAAGCAGGATCAAGCCATTAAGCGCCCCCATCCGCGGCTTGAGACCCTGTAATACGTATACCGAGATTTCGACATGGATATAATCACGGAATTGACGATATGCCCTCGAAGGAACTAGACCTTGTTCACATCACTACCCTATCTTTATCTGCCCCAGCATTGACATGGGGCATCATTTCGCCCCTGACGGTCGACCCAACTCGTATTAGTCCGCGAACTAGTAGCATGCAAGTGGGAACTGGTCTGCCTAGCCAGCCCTAGCGTCGCCCTACAAAGGAGTCTAATAAACAGTGTGCTACGGTATTCTAGACATGGTTGTCGCCGTTGATTCGGTCCTGCATTAATCGCGCTTGAGCTGAAAAGCGTTAGGGCTACAGTCACATGTAGATCTCTATTTATATGCTACAGAAATAACCTTGCCGGTGGCTTGTTGGGAACGCTTCTGACGTCGGAGTATTCGGGGCGCTTAGGAATGTTCCGTGCCGTCTGAGGTCTCTCGCCCGAGAGCTACATATACAGCAAGCCAAGGAGGGTACGGGCTTACTCCGATGGGAAAGAACTGCTATTTAATCGCTCCGTGGCTGGCACAGCTGATCATTCACGATATTCCTACAGAAGAAACACGTGTAACCCTACCACAGCTCTCCCAAGGCCTAGGATCAGACCGTTGTATTCACCTCATGTGGGTATCAGGTGTATAGTTCTCTTACCTAAGCCAAGGTTATCTTGCCGTTGCAGAGTTCCTAACCGTTCTTGGAATCTTAAAGCGTAAATTTTCTTCCCGAAAGCTCCCCTGTCTAGGACCTGTCTTGACTACTTCGTACTCTATGGACGGACATAGCCTAGCACCCCGTAGTCTTCCTAGCTAGAGTTTTTACATTTTTGACCGATTGGTGCAATTGAGAGGTTTTCCAAGCGAGAAACACTTACGTATACCCACCTACACTCCTGAAGAGTTCGAACGCCCGCTGTCAACTCGATTAGGGACCGAGTCTCGGATTAGCATCAAGGAGGGAGGTCCTACAATTTGCGGAGACGAGGCATCCTAGCGAATGTGTTTACTGAAACAGTGACTTCCTCCACCACCATGTCAATGCTCATTGGAGAGGGTACGTTGCTATCCATACTATCCGACGAAGTGACGATTTTGATGCTCAACCTTGAAGTCTACTAGCCCCCCATGATTGGCTCTTCTACCTAGTAGGTAATTAGTATGACCCGACCCTATGGTAAGCGTATCGAGCTTATTCTCAGCCTCCTGTCAGCAATATAGAGGTGAATAATACAAATCAGGCTAGGAGGATCTCGACGGACAAGACGATTTCGTCCTGTGTGGGGTGAAGGATCCATCACTTACATGTGGATTAGGGGTTACTATTCTCAATGCCATCCTTGACGATCTACTAGGCTATTCCGACTAGCGTCTCGGACTACCAAGTCCTAGCGGTAAGAGTGATATAAGTGGTTTCTTCGTACCTAGACTTATCCTGAAGAAGGGTAGAAGAGAGAATGACTTCTTATTACCCTTCGCCATCCCGCTCTTTCGGGACCCCTCAGGACCCCTCTGTCGATCCTCATCCACTATGGACAGTAAGGCAAGCAGCGAAAAACCTCACTCGGCCGAGGAGGAAACAGAGGCCTTTCATAACAATACCCTCGCACAACAGTATGGCGGCGGGCATGCTGGCGGCTGGGTCGGCCTCCTGCCTTTGTCGTGGGTTCCCTATGTCCAGTTGGCAAGATTAAGTCCTCCAGCGGCTCTGTTCCTTATCTATTTCCCTCACTTCTTTGGTATCATCCTCGCCGCCATCATCAAGCGATCGCCCGTATCTCAAGTCCTACATGCGAGCATCGTTATGTTCGGGGGCAGCTTCTTCTTCTCGAACGCAGCCCACGGCTGGAACGACCTGATCGATGCGCCAATCGATAAATCCATCGCACGTACGAGCAAGAGGCCCATCCCTCGAGGCGCTATAAGCCCCCGTGCCGCCTTCGTATTCACGGCTACACAAGCCCTCGGCGCGGCCATGTTCCTCCTTCTAATGCCGAGCGGAAGCGCGATATACGCCGTTCCCAACATCATTGGTACATACTACTACCCCTGGGCGAAGCGGCACACCAATTTTGCGCAATTGGTGCTTGGGTTCTGCTTAGCTTGGGGTATTATGATGGGCTCTTGCGCAATGGGGCTCAAGCCTTTCACCGGAGGTCCGTTCGGCGCAGAGAACGGATGGAAGCTGCACTTCTGGGCCGAGCCATCGATCGCAAGTCTATTCATTGCGTCTATCCTCTGGACGGTCATCTATGATTCCATCTACGCCCACCAAGATATCAAGGACGATATCAAGGTGGGAGTGAAAAGCATCGCGGTACTACTAAAAGACCAGACAAAGCCCGTTCTCTGGTTATCCCTCGGTTGCATGATCGCATTATTGTACACGTGTGGAGGTCTACTGAAAATGGGCATCCAATTCCACGTGATTGCAGCTGGCGGTTCCTTGCTGTCGTTGGGTGCTATGATCGCTAACGTCGAGCTCAAGGACTCGGCGAGCTGCTGGTGGTGGTTTAGGTACGGATTCTGGCTAGCAGGAGGAGCCATTGCTGGTGGACTGCTCTCGGAATACGTACTCCTTAGGCCAAGTTTCTGAATGTATGGTTCTTATTTCATTTGTACGTCCTATAGAGTATGAGGCTTTATTGCACGATTTGTATGGATATATGCACAATGGCGGAGTCTGGTAGACGATTCTTACATGAATAAACGTATTGGTCATGGTATAATTTGGTACAAAGGGTATTCCCTCGTCTTCGTTCTCGCTATGGCGATCGATCGTCTAAAGTTCTGGCACGTAATACTGATAAGGATCCTTCGAAGGCAAGGGGTTTATTCCAGCGGCCGATACATTTCTCACTGTGTTACACTGCACTGTCAATAGGTATCTAGGAACGGTATCCTTCATGTATGAAAGACGACTTACGTAAACACCTTGGTGCTCCTCCCGAAGGATCTTCCAAGATGGGATGACAGCAATCTGCTGCCGCATGCTGACAATTGTTCCCTCCGGATGTACTATTCCACGTGGTAACGTGGTAATCGGAATAATATTCGTCATCATAGTTGTATTGGCTGAGGTGGATGAAAAGGGAATGCATTGGCGATGTTTATTATTTTTACTTTCCAATATTGGAGTGATGACATATGAGGCTACACATCCGAACGCCTCAGAACGCCTCACAGGCTGACAGGTCACACCAACTGGCTTCCAGCTGCTCCGCTTAATACGACTTTCTCTTTGAACCCACTGATATCCGTGCCGTTACAGCTGAGCAAGAGAAGTGTTTAGGTGGTGACCTGATGACCCGATCGTCAAGAACTTCCGTGTCTACTAGATATCTCTCATCTCCATTGCAGCCTTCGTGATCGTGCATAGAATCCTTCTATGCTGCATTGACTTATCTTGCTGTTCCGTACTGGCCGTATATATATAGCCATCGATGAACGTGGTGGGTCATTTGTATCCTCATGGCTTCTTTGATGGCGTTCTGTAGCTCACTACCTAGTACCTAGATAAATAATGCTTCATCAGAACTAGGTAGTTGTTGGGGCGGAGGCGTCTTGTTGATACCCTCCCTGTCTTAGTACCGATAATAACACTTATTGGAGACGTAATTGTCATAGGATCTGCATGAAATCTGCGATACACAATTAGTTCTTTTAGCTTATTTGGCATGGCATCTTTAGTAGGGTTGAAGTTGAAATCGTTTCGTTCTCAAGACGAAGATGAAGGCTGGCTGGAGCGTAGTGCATGCACTAACAATTAAGCTGACAAGACGCGCCTCTTTCGTCAATATGCCGAAAGCCGAATTGGCGCCCTTCAGCCAATCAATATCTCCAAAGATTCGGAGTTCATCTTCACGTTTCCTTCTTTCTTCATTCATTCATCAACATGTAGCAACGACACTCACAATAATAGAACTCGCCCGATCGCTTACTATACTTAGAGCCGCATTCAATAGACTATCTAGTTTCATGAACTCCGACGTCTTCTCTACATAGACCTTCAATTGGACTCCGAGGTCTCAGGAATGAATCCACAACAGCCACTCGGTGGCCAGATAATAAATTTACAGTCCACCCAGCGTTCTTTAACCGGAAAATATCGACGTAATGGAAAATTGCAGTATGCATTTCTCACCTTCTCTTCCCTTCCCTTCACCGTATCTTGCCTCCTTTCTCCAAAAGCTTACGTTGAAGGGCGCTACGGGATCGAGTCTAGGCTCCTAAGTTCGTACCGTGCAAAGTTGGAAACCGCTCATCCGAATAACATGCACTTTGCGTACTGGGAGTTTAGTCTTACTTCCCTACTGCCTGTATCATCTAGATCATGTGAGCCGTGTAGACGATCTAAATTAAGATGTGACCATGTTGTCCCAGCTTGCGGGAGATGTGTCAGGAGGCGATGTGTCGATCAGTGTATCTACCATCCGAATCCTTTAACTCAGGTTCGTTGGAGGCAGGTTGTACACAGGTAGGTAAGTAAGTCAGCTAATGGATGAATATAGAGTCGCCGAAGAGGTGGCGTCACTCCTCCAACACCAGTGGCGTCGACAAATGGCGAAAGCTCTGCAATCATCGCCCAGTCAGTTGAGACGCCAAGCCCAGAAGCAGAACACACAAGTTTTCTCACGCCTCAGACTCCATTATCACGCCCTGCTGAAGTAGTAACACGTGAGGTCCATCGAGCTGCATCTGCTCCACCGTTGAATTTCCGGGATGAATACACCAGTCATACCGGGAATCAGGGTTTCCTCGGAGAAACGTCCTACATTTCCATCTTCGAAGATGGCTTAGGTAGTTCCGGTGTCTCTGGCCCCGATCTAGAATCTTCACATGTCCAGAAAGTCAAGCTATCGCAAGACAGGATAGCCCAAGGATGCAAAGTCCTCGGCTTCCTAAAGGACAACTCTTTGCTCATTCGTCTTGTGTCACGCTGGTACGAAGTGTGCGAAGATGAGTGCTGTATGTGTGTGGGGCCTATCATGAAAGAGTGGATGTGGGGTCTATGGCCACATCACGGGGATGTCGTACGTATACTGATATTATTTCCTAGAACTCAAGCTTGGAATATGAAGATGGCCTCGAAATATACTCGGTGACCGTAAAATATACTAACGCCAGGTACATAGTTGAGAGATCAGAATCCCGATAAGATTCGTCGACTCTGTGGGTTAGTCTGGCGTAACACTCAGACACCCCTTGCCTTTAACAAGAATACTACAGCGACTCAAGTAAGTTGCGTTTCTATAATTCATGCTCGCTACGCATGTAAATTGCTGATATGCATATCGTAGTGGGCACGTTCTGCCACTGGGCCTGGCTTACGGTGGGAAGTCATCGGCCTTATCGCCGCGGTTGCTGGCCAGTGTGCTAGCACCCCTGAACCTATGGATCGGGATTCGAAGACCTCCAAATTCATGCAATCATCATTCCCGAGGCAGATGAGCGAAGTCGCAGAAGCTTGCTTGAGTTTCTGTCGCGATTGTGACTCTTTGGGCGACTTGTTTGCTTGGCTGCTAATGGAAAACTTTTGCCTCACCGGTAGGCTTAAGGGAGAGACTAGTCATGCTTCATATACTCAATGTGGGGAGATAGTAGCCGCGGCCATTGCTATGGGTTTACATCAAGGTGTCAAGGAAGAAGACGAACTACCTTTTTTCTTATCAGAATCGCGAAAAAGACTCTTCTCCCAGACATACAGCGCAGAGATAGGAATCTCGACATTCTTAGGCCGCCCCCCTCGACTCTCGCACCGCTACTGCAAATTTCAGGCTCCTCTCGATCTTACTGTACCCCAATTAGTCCTTGAAGGGGACGAGCTAGCTCTGGCACTTGCTAGTCTAGATGAGAATGGGTATAACACGGCTGGAAAGATACATCGCGTTACCTGGATTAAGATTTGGCAGGGATTCTCTCCGAGAAGAGAAGACATACTCGACTTGGCCTTGGCCCAATATACGCCCGAAGAGATTCGAATCCGCGCAGAAAATATTGAGAGGCAGTGCGATCAACACATGGAAGGATTGCCACCTTTCATCCAGAATATAAGAGACGGGCCTATAGAATTGGAGGGTAAAACACCGACGGAAATCATGTTCACGATCGTTATCCGTCAGGCTTTCCGTTCAAATAACCTGCTACTTCAACGCGTATTGATCCGCAAAGCTGGCGCGAGTTCAGAGAAACTTATACATATAGCACGAACGATTTTGAAGGACATCCTATTGATGAGTCAACGTCACGACATTGGTATGCTGTTTCAAACTGATATGGCTTCCCTTCTCGCGGTGCAGGGTTTACGGAGTGCGGGTGTTATCGCAGTCGAACTGTTGAAACAAGAACAACTGCCTGTCTATCCGAAAGATCCTCTTTTACCTCGAAGCCAAACGATCCAAGACTTAGCTATCTTCGCGGCTAGATTGGGAGCCATCGATCCTTCGGACGGGTCGTTTAGTATTTGTGATCAGGGGCGCAAGGTCATCACACATATACTCGACAAGATTCTTAGTCCTCCAAACGTGCAGGACCGGTCTCAAATCTCTAGCAACCCCACTACACAGCAAGATCAGGTTCATCAGCCTATCCAAGCAAATTTTGAAATTCCGACTGCCGAACCAACACAGGGCTATACCTGGCAGGTACCCGGTGTGATGGATTCTACGATGGCGGATCTAAACTTCGGCATGGAGGCTCCTTTCCTGGGACCTGACAACGATTTTATGCAATGGCTTGAAAATATGGACTGGGAAAAGCCCATTCAATGATATGACCCGGAAACCCATCTGTGAAAAGCGAAATTATCTTTTTTCCCATCGAAACTGTCTTGGTTCGGCGATTGATTTAGGATCATTCATTTTCAACGGCACTATTAACGTCGGGACATGGGTTAAGACATCATGCAACAACTATGAGATGAAATGTGATGGCACATTAGCTTTCCCGAATTATGCATGATTTATAACTTTGTTCTCGGAGTTTGACGCGGCCACTGTGGCAAGACGAAGGTTGGCTTGGTGTGCCGGCGGGTTGCCGAGGACAAGGTTTCGTTTGAACTTCCATTAGAAAAGCAAACTGAGTAAGCTCCATGCGCCGCTTCAATGAGTGCGTAGCCATACTAACATCTGCATAGGTGATTCAAAAGTGATCTATCACTTTTAAAATGATCTATACCTTGAATACCTCCTAAGAGGTACTTACTAAGTACCTAGGTACCTAGTAGCTTAAAGGATAGCTGCAGATTCTCATGTGGATCTCCTTCACTTGTATGACATGATATATGACTACCCATTTTAGCACTAAAATCCTATCACAAAGGAGTACCCACAGTTTCTAAGGTCTCCTAATCTAGGATGCTGCATCAGTGACATCTGCCTTGCCTAGGAGAGGGATTTTGACAGCTTAGGCTTCCGATCACATCAAAGAACAAATATGGGACGACTACCTTGCGGTGGCCTACGGTCTAGAAACCTAAACGTCCAACTGGAACTAATCCAATCTTTAGCTCAGATTGTCAGGGGTCGCGTACATATAACCCAATTCTCTCCTGATTGGGTCCTTACTGATCGCCCTGCAGTAACACAAAGTAGTTACATCATGATTCATGGCCGGCCTTTCAAACTCACCTATGGAAGCATTCCTTGATTCCATACCCCGCATCCTCGTCGTATATGAAAAGCTGTGTTACCGATGTCCTTGGCGATTCAGGAACGGCTCTTGGTATAGATCATTCATCCACATAGAACATTCTGTTAGATTGTTAGCGTTGAAACCCCATAGAATTCAAGATGGTTCACCAACATGGCGACGAGCATGATATTCCTAACGAACATCGAGTTCATAGGTTAGTAGATCGAAAACATCCTTTAGTCTTAGAAAATAAGATGTTAATCAAATTTCCTCGTTTCAATGGCTGATTATAGCTTAGACACGGTGCCTGGCTACCCGCGGACCATCGTCTCCAACATGAATGGCTCAAGAAGCAAATCGAGCACGTCGATTCCGCCGGCACAAAAGAACTGATTCCCGTCCTCCAAGACTTCAAGAGGCTCATCGAAGGAAACTCGCGAATCTACATGTACTTCAATCAGATGTGGGAGGAGATCCCTCTCAAAAAGCCGTACAACAAAGACCCAACAGGCACGAAGAAGCAGATTCGCGACTATCGACACATGCTGGCCGTGCTCAACCATATATTCACACAGGCTCCTCAATGGACCGATGCTGCATTTGGAGTTGGTATGGTCGGTGTTCCCATGGTGGGGATATTTGACTATGTGATGGCCACACCCAGGTTAGACCCCTATTCCATTTGAACATGCAATATGACTTACTAACTCGGTATGTAGTGGCCATGCTGCGTTCCTAGATCCGGAAGTCAACAAGATGATCAAGAAGATTCTAAATGAATGGGGCAGGTTCCTGAAGGTGAGCTCCAAAAGAAGCTGTCATCAACAAACCCGCATTTGTTGACAATTATTACCAGTCACCAAAGTCGGCTGAAGTCCTGGCGAGCCACAAGCAAGGCTGGTTCTCCGAGCACGCCGTCAAGGACCTAATGGAAGTTGCCAACGCGCCGATGAGGACGTCCCACAGATTCGAGGACATGTACGTCTGCAATCCTGCGGCCAAGTACTACGGCTACACCTCCTGGGACGGTAAGCAAATATACTTCCAATGCACAATTTTCCTCCAATAAACACAAACTCTAACACCGACTTTTTCGTCTAGATTTCTTCACCCGCCAACTCCGCGACTCCGCCCGCCCCGTCGCCTCCCCCAACGACGACAACATAATCGCCAACGCCTGCGAATCAAAAGTGTACAACGTCGCGCGCCACGCCAAACTACGCGACCGCTTCTGGATCAAAAGCCAACCCTACTCTGTCCTCGACATGCTGGGCCACGACCCCCTCGCCGCGCAATTCGACGGCGCAACCGTATACCAAGCCTTCCTCTCCGCGCTCTCGTACCACCGCTGGCACTCCCCCGTATCCGGGCGCATCGTCCGCGCCTTCGTCAAAGACGGGACGTACTTCAGCGAGCCGCTATTCGAAGGGCCAGCAGGCGGGTACGCGGACGGGGAGCGCAGCTCCGCGCACGCGGATGAGATTGATGTGCGTGGGATTAGTGTCGCGCAGGGGTATTTGACTGCGCTGGCGACGCGGGCGGTGATTTTCATTCAGGCGGATAACCCGGCGATCGGGCTGATGGCGTTTGTCGGCGTGGGCATGGACGAGGTGAGTACGTGCGAGATCACGGTGGGGCAGGGGCAGGCGGTGCGGAAGGGCGAGCAGCTTGGCATGTTCCATTTTGGCGGGTCGTCGCATTGCTTGTTGTTCCGTGCTGGTGTGCCTGTTGATGGGTTCCCGGCCTTGGGGCGGTCGGAGAATGTGCCGGTTAGGTCGCAAGTTGCTGTTGTTGGGGGTAATAGGTTCTAGGTCTAGGGGGGAAGAAAAGGATAATAGGTAAGGGGGATGGTTACATGGTTTGAGTTGGAGTACATTGTGATGAGGTATGATATGTTATGCCGATTGAGTAGGTCAACTAGAATGTCTAGTATTTGGAGAAAAGAATATATACAATGAATTTTATGGCAGATATGCTCAATCTCCCCTAGCTCATGCTTCTATCCAGAAGGAATACATATTTCATACAATAAATGAAATTGAATTTTATCAAATCCCTTCTAATGACCGTTTCACTGGGTCATCACTGGAAAGGGGGGTTAGCATTTTTGTACAGCTGCTCAAAGTACGCCTCAAACCATGTGCCCGCTTCGGGGGCCGGTTGTAGTGCATCCGACATCCCGCAGTGATAGTCGTACCGGGTGGCGCTGGTATTGCTCGTCCCGTCGCACTCCCCACCGGGCTTTACCCAGACGAACGCATCCAATAAATCGCTGCCCGTATCAGCCGAAGGACGTGTGCCGAAACCCGTGTCTTTTACATTGCACCAGTCGCCCCATTGCTGCTGGGATGTGGGTTGCTTGCCGTTACGGCTTGTATCTGTGATGAAGTGTGCATCCCATCCCGCAGAAGATAACAGAGGAGCCATGGCGTTGACGTATTTCGACTCATCGCAGTTACTGTTGCCTTGTGTGTATGACGGGCATGTGCTAATTTCCCAGGCGTTGTAGTTGGCGACGTTGGTAGCGAGACCGCGAAGAGCTGCTGGAGAGCCTGTGTCATTGTACAGCTGGGCGTATAACTTCGCTGCTGGAGCCAGGTTCGCAGGCCAGCCAAGCCACCCAGCGTGGCCGGCATCGAGATACATAGCAACGTTAGGCAAATTGAGGTTCTTGATTGCGTATTGGGTACACTCCATGTAAGCACTTTGAGCATTGGAGCACTTCGCCACGTTCAAGTTTGTGATCATGTTTGCTAACGAATCAGGTTCTATCAAACGATTAGTAGAGTGAGCTAGAAGGTTGAGAGTCGCTAGTACACACCAATAACAAGTAACAACCGAACATCAGAGTAGGCCTTGGCTTGCTCAACGATGGCGTCGATATACGCCTTATACTTCTCAACACCACCATCAGCAATGGAATACTCGCCGTTTGACGCAGCTGCCGCACAGTCACGGTCTGGCAGATCATAAACGACAAATATCCCGGCATTAGGGGGGTTTGCGCCACCTGCATTGGCGGCCTGGATGTCCTTTAAGGTCGTACCCATCAAGTCAACTTTATCCCGAGTGTCTCTATAGCTGTCTGTCAGATGAAGCTATATCAGAGATAGGTTAGATTATTACTTACAACCACATGTAGCTAGGGACTTTTGCAACCGCAGCTGCGCCGGCACCCAAAGTTGGGACAGCAGACGCAGAGACCTCAGAAGCATAGTACGAATTTGCCCACATGTTAACACCGGAAAAGGGGTTTCCTGACCATGCGGCTGTGCCTCTAGCAGCCAAAGCGGTAGTTGCGGGAGCTATTCCATATCTAGAGTTAACGATCGTTCTGATTGACAGTGAACCACGTTCATGGGGACCCTTACCCTTAGTTGTAGGGCTGCCAGCGACGGCTAGACGCTCCTCGACCGTGCCATCGAAAGGGGCAGCCAGAGCTACAGAGCTCAAAGCAGCGACAAAAAGCTTCTTCGTAGACATATCGACTTCGGTTGCCTTGGAGCACTGGAAGAGTTGAAGGTGTGTAGTGAGACAAGTTCCTTACCAAAATGCTGCGACCGATGGCCCTTTTATCACAATTGGAATTCTTCTAGATCTTAGATCTATCGGAAAGACGGGAACATGAAAACCATAAACTTGATCGTGAGTCCGTTGGATCTCCCCACATAGCATCGGTGTTCTTTTCACATGGTTTCGCAAACCCAGTCTAGATGCACTTGACTAACCTCCTAGACGCGGGAACGCGGTCTACGGTCCCGTGAGATCGCCATGGCTCGACAACAGGAGATAAGAGCGGATATAAGTCGAATGATTATACTATGCAAGTGTCTTAGTTCCAAGGGAACATCGGTGTAAATGTCATAGCGTCAAGAGGCGACGATGTCTCCCACGAGTGTTGGATTAAGAGCATTTGATTACTAGTTCTTCTTCAAAGAACAGCCAATGAAAATAAAGAGTAGTTGGGTGTTCCACATAACAGGTCCTAGGAAGTTGGAACAAGCCTTACCTACTTCGGGGGCGAGCTCGGAACATGTTCCTGAATACCCCGGAATAGGGAATTCACGCCGTGAGGGGATTTGGAGTCGCGGTGGGTTCGGACGAAAAATAGTCATCTTCCATAACTACTGCATTACGCCGTACCCTTAATAGAAAATAGGGGTGATGAACTCGTTGGAGCTAAGTAACCTCACGGTGGTAGTAGAGGCCGGTATTAAAAATTTTCATACGACGATGTTCTAAGTTAGACGTCTTACATCGCACGCGTCTACTACCTTTCTGCTGTCTCTTTCTTGGGTCGAGGGGTTGCAGTCCCATCCGCACTTGGAGAGGGTATCATGTCCAGCTTTATTCGGGGTTATGTTTCGAGCAAGGTAGACTTCGGTGTACTGGTATTGAGGAGAGTAGATTGAATTGGAGGAAATGACTTGAAATGATATAGATGATTATCCACTTATTAGGTAGGTACAGTAGGTAGGTATAATAGAGTCCGAGGAGAGTTGAATAAGATAAAATCAAAGAAATAACTTAGTAAAAGAGACTAAGCTCAAACAATTGCTAATAGCTTGACCATGGCCACCTCTACCCCAGTCGGAACTCCGCGATGTGGCTCAGTGCAGTCAGGGGTAAAGGTGGGGTCCGTCGTTATCTTATCACTAGTGGCTTGTCTAACTGGAACAAATTTGATTGGCTGTAGAAGGCTAGTAGGAAGACTCCACCTGCCCACCCGCCAACCGCCGTCTTCCCGTCCAGCTATGTAGTACCTACTATTAAGATACTGGGTATGTCTAACAGCGTCGCCTTATCGGTTTCTAAATTTAAACCTCTACATCACATCTGAACCCATTCTCTCCTTTAACGAGTTTGGGGGTCGAGTCCACGAGGTCTCGGCAAGATGCTCTCCGGCATCCTAATATTTAATCAAAAGGGCGAGAATCTAATCTTCCGTGCTTTCCGGAACGATTGCCGACCGCGTCTCGCCGACGTCTTTCGAATTCAAGTCATATCTAATCCTCAGGTCCGATCACCTATCCTCACCCTCGGAAGCACCACATTCAGTCATGTCAAGCACGAAAACATCTACTTGGTTGCCATTACCAAGAGCAATGCCAATGCTGCACTCGTCTTCGAATTCCTCTACCGGCTGATCCAGCTGGGTAGGGGTTACTTTGGGAAGTTCGATGAGGAAGCTGTTAAGAACAATTTCGTACTGGTCTACGAACTCTTAGATGGTAAATTTGGACCTCCAGCGTCATTTGATAAACGACTACTGACATATCTACCCCTTATAGAAATCATCGACTTTGGCTACCCCCAAAACACCGAGACCGACACTCTCAAGATGTACATCACGACCGAAGGTGTCAAATCAGAACGTGCGGCCGAAGACTCTGCCAAGATCACTATGCAAGCAACCGGCGCGTTATCGTGGAGAAAGGCCGACGTCAAATACAGGAAGAACGAAGCATTCGTCGACGTGATCGAAGATGTCAACCTCTTGATGTCCGCTACTGGCACCGTTCTCCGTGCCGATGTCACTGGTCAGATTATCATGCGCGCATACCTTTCCGGCACCCCTGAATGCAAATTTGGGCTCAACGACCGGCTTTTGTTGGACCACGACGGGCTTCAGTCACTTCCCAGTGGTAATAGATTGGGTACCAAAGCTACAAAAGCGGCTGCCGGAAGTGTCACGCTGGAGGACTGTCAATTCCATCAATGTGTGAAATTAGGCAAATTCGACTCCGACCGAATCATCTCTTTCATACCTCCCGACGGAGAGTTCGAGCTCATGCGATATCGAGCAACCGAAAACGTCAATCTACCCTTCAAGGTGCACGCCATCGTTAATGAAGTTGGCAAGACCAAAGTAGAGTATAGCATTGGCGTTAAGGCGAACTTTGGCAGCAAGCTGTTTGCCACGAACGTTGTTGTTCGCATCCCGACTCCGTTGAACACCGCTCGCATCACCGAACGTTGCACCCAGGGTAAAGCCAAGTACGAGCCAAGCGAAAACAACATTGTCTGGAAGATTGGCCGTTTCACCGGTCAGAGCGAATTCGTGCTGAGTGCTGAAGCGGAGCTTACAAGCATGACTAACCAGAAAGCCTGGTCACGCCCACCTTTAAGCATGAATTTCAGCCTCCTTATGTTTACTAGCTCAGGCCTCCTTGTACGATACTTGAAGGTGTTCGAGAAGAGCAACTACTCAAGCGTTAAATGGGTAAGATACATGACAAGGGCAGGATCTTATGAAATTCGGTACGTCTAAGCAGCACTTCCCCACGAATTCCGCCATCCTTGCTAACCATTAACCCAGATTTTGATCAACATCGTCAAGATGGAAGCGTTCGAGCTCGGTTCGGCATATATCTCGTTAAATCCGCCACGACAATCATCGTATGTCAGCGACGTGCTATCTCAATGGCAACGTTGCCCCGTTCCAATTATACCCGCGTTTCAATCCAAAACGCCGAATTATCGACGATTTTTACCGGTATTAAACAATCCACCGTGGTTGTCATTATTGTAGGCACTGTCAATCTAGGGGAATTGTCCACAGGTTCCTTTATCAAGTTCGCTCATGAGATATCGCAATTAGAAGCGAATGGCTGTCGGAGATGTAATAGCAACAAATTCGATAACTGTGTACTCATTACTCCGCAAAGCGGCCAGACAATCACGTAGGGTTAACTGGTGGTGAAGTTAACGACGCCACGGTCTTATAAGTATAAGACTATCATGAGGCAATCATCCCGCGGAATTATATAGTTGTGGGGAGCATATAACTCCAATTCTGCATGAACAAAACCCGAACAAGACATGTAATTCGATATAGATAATGTATCACTAAAATCTGACTAATATTATTTATAAGAATAATAGAGGTTCATTCCGTCATCGGTGACGTAAATCATATATAAACTAAATGGATGCCCCTTTTGCTAACGCGACAGCAGATTGAGCGCAGCATGATACAGCATTAAGCGACACCAAATCCTCACAATTATGTCATCCACACCAGCAGCATCCGCAGACGACATCGCCAAGCACGGTTGGAATGCCGTTCCAGTCGACGGCAATGCCATCCTGAACGGCAAGCCATATCTTCACAAGCCCTCCCCCTTAACTGCCAAGGATATCCCCTTTCCTTCGGATGACCCCATCGTCACGGGAGTTCAAGAGTATGCCAAAAAGCACCTCATTGAGCAGACATACAATCACTCGATGCGAGTCTACCATTGGGGTAAGGTTAACCCCAGACACACCATATTCCCTTTGGATTTAGACTAACCGAACAACTAGGATATTCCATCCTCAAAGATCAATTCCCCGAAGAATTTGGCAAGCTCTCGTTGTCCACGTGGGCGCTGACGTGCCTCCTCCACGACATAGGCACCACGCACGACAACCTACGAGCTACTCTGATGTCGTTCGAATTCTACGGAGGAATTCTAGCACTCAACCTTACGAAGGAGCTCGGGGCACCACCAGCTCAAGCCGAAGCTGTGGCCGAAGCTATCATCCGCCATCAAGATCTGGGGACCGTTGGCACGATCACGTTCCTGGGGCAGATCATCCAGTTGGCTACTATCTACGACAACATGGGAATTAACCCGCAGATCATCGATCCGGTCACCCGGGACGACGTGAATAAGGCGTACCCAAGGAAGGGTTGGAGCGGGTGCTTCTCGAAGACGATTCGGGAGGAGAATGGACTTAAGCCGTGGGCGCATACCACGCACCTTGGCGAGGAGGATTTCCCCGAGGGGGTGAAGAATAACGAACTCATGAAACCGTATGATAATTGGGGACTATGATAGCGGAAAGTTGGAAGTGGAATTGGTGATCTTTTGTAGTAGTAGTAATTGGTGGGGTAATAGGAGTGACGCAGGGGGCGTAAAGATCTGGGACTGATGATATCCCTAAAGTACTTACTACTAGCTTATTTCTGTTGAAATAGGGCGTTGATACTTAATAATTATGAAGAACCATTATATTTGTCTAAATGTAGGTATGCGAAGAAATATTATTGGTCTACCTGAGTCAGTCATTCCGAAGGTCACTGGCGCATTGCCAGACAACATTCACCAAATTCAAACATACCTACCTACCTACCTAGTACCTAACAGGTACCTGAGGTCTTTAAATTTTATTTCCTGTTAATTCCGGACCTACAACTACCTAGTTTGTACCTAGGTAGGCACCTATGGATCAAAGAAAGCCACTTTTCGGGTTGATTCGCAGGGGAGAATTGCAGGCCAAGCCTTGTTTGGCTATTTCCTTCCTTCCTTCCTTTTAATATTCACCTTCATTCACAACTGAGTATTAGGTACGTAAGCGACTCACAGCCTATATTTTCAAGCCCATATGGGCAACTATACGATATCTTCCTTGGATCAGGTCAATAATTGGGTAAATGTTGTAGAAGATATAGTTGTCAAATCCTTTCTAATTCTCTTGATTCTAACGAAGAGTCTTCCAAGACGCCATTCTTTCTTTCTTATGAACGTAAGGTACCTATAAGTAGTACATAGGTGTAAGTTATTATATGTATCAATCCCCCTATAGCACCAAATCAAGGCGTATAAAAACAACATCTTAATCCTAATGTCCGATATATGAGATTATCTGTTAGGCAATGCGTCCTTTTGCTCATCTAGGATCCAAACATCATGGATGCGAATAGCTATCCTAAGCCTTCCTTTTTAATAGCGAATATATACGAATAATACTAAGTCCCTGACTCCTACATTGATGAAGTACTTTACTTTAATTGGTTATGAATTGATCTACTCTATATTAATTTATGCCAAACTTCCAAGCTTAGGCATGAGCCTCAGCTTCAGCCTCAGCCAATCAAGCAAAACCACTGCCACATGGGGCTAGCATAAGACTCAGCCTTATTGCCTAATGAGGCAAGTGGGAATAAATAATTGTCCTTGTGGAGAAGGTTGGCGGACCAGGGGCACAGAGCTTCTTACACCTTCCATCAGTTTGTATGAGTGCGGGGGAATTGCGAAGTACTAGCAACTAGGCATATCGTCGTGGTCCGAACGATACATATGGTACTGGAATAAACAAGGAAAGAGAAACGTACTATACTGGCTCATTTGGCATTCATGGATTTGTTTTTACGGTGCAAATATAATAGATCATAAAACTTATCGGATCAGATCAATCAATATGAAAATTATGTGTGTGATGATGCAGGGACGAGATTTTCCGTGGTGGGAATCAATGAGTCGCGAACCAATTGTATCGCCACTCCTTGTTTGCAGGGTTTTCATTCGGGTTCCATCTACTCGTCCTAGGCAGTTACAGTGCTGAATCGTGTATTTGTTAGATTAAGTTTAGCAGCTGGACAGCCTTGGAAGTTGCCTTGGAAGCTGCCTGACTGCCTACCAGTATATATTCCAGAAGTTTGGAGAAACTGCAGGCACCAAAGAGATCATGGATGGAAGGCTCGAGAGGGTCTGGACTTTGCATACCAGTGCTCTGGATGCATTCGTCCAATCACCGTTCCACAACGGTTGCTATGGAGCCCCAGTTCAGCCAACCACAGAGCTGGATTTCGTTCGTTACTACCAGAAGTGCCGTAGAATTCGATAGAAACCCATGTGGGGCCGTGCACGGAAAGAGCTGTGAAGAACATTTCTAGCTGCGACTTCTTCGTTTCGTGAACATACTTCTTCCCTTTCTTCCTCCTTCAACTCTTCTCAACTTTTTCTTCCTCATACCAAAACAACTTTCTCCCATCCTCAAGTGATTTAGAAGATCACCACCTCTTCCTGTGATACCCCCAACCGCCTTTACCACAAAACATCTTCCCTGGTAAGTCTAGATTATCGCTCTTCAGTAGAGATCCCCCCGCCCATCAGCCTTGCCTTTCCATCCCACTCTGCCAATCCCCTAACAAGGCTACCCTATTCCTAATTTGCTGGAAAGAGAAAACCTATATGATCGACTGTACTCTGCAAACATAAACATTATCGCAACACGAAATTTCCTATCCATTTCGCATTGACAAGTGTGTGCCCCGTGCAAAATCTTGTTGACCCCGCCATCATACCCCTCCTCGCCAACCCCTTCTCCCCCAATCCATTTTTTTTCAACATCGCCGTTACTTCTTAGTTATACTGACAACCAGTCATCTTTAGATTTCCTTTTCTTTGCCAGACACACACATTCAAGATGTCGGAGACCTTTGAGTTTCAGGCTGAGATCTCTCAGCTTCTCTCCCTGATCATCAACACCGTCTACTCCAACAAGGAGATCTTCCTCCGAGAGTTGGTTTCCAACGCATCAGATGCTCTCGATAAGATTCGATATGAGGCCTTGTCTGACCCTAGCAAGCTGGACTCCAACAAGGACCTCCGCATCGACATTATTCCCGACAAGGAGAACAAGACCTTGACTATCCGTGATACCGGTATTGGTATGACCAAGGCTGTAAGTTAATTATTCCAGACAACCACTCCCACTATTAAAAGATTGTTTCCTAACATCAACAATTAGGACCTTGTCAACAACCTTGGCACCATTGCCCGCTCGGGTACCAAGCAATTCATGGAGGCGCTGACTGCTGGTGCCGATGTTTCCATGATTGGTCAGTTCGGTGTCGGTTTCTACTCCGCATACCTTGTTGCCGACCGAGTTACATTCATCTCGAAGCACAACGATGATGAGCAGTACATCTGGGAGTCATCTGCCGGTGGCACTTTCAGTGTCAAGCCCGACACTGAGAGTGAGCCCCTTGGCCGTGGCTCTAAATTGATCCTCCACTTGAAGGATGAGCAGACTGAGTACCTCAACGAGAGCAAGATCAAGGAGGTCATCAAGAAGCACTCCGAATTCATCTCTTACCCCATCTACCTCCACGTCAAGAAGGAGACCGAGAAAGAGGTCCCTGATGAGGATGCTGAGGTTGAGGAAGTCGAGGAGGGCGAGGACAAGAAGCCCAAGATCGAGGAAGTCGATGACGACGATGAAGAAAAAGAGAAGAAGAAGAAGACCAAGAAGGTTAAGGAGACCTCCATCGAGGAGGAAGAGCTCAACAAGCAGAAGCCTATCTGGACTCGCAACCCTCAGGACATCACCCAAGAGGAGTATGCCGCCTTCTACAAGTCTCTTTCCAACGACTGGGAAGACCACCTTGGTGTCAAGCACTTCTCCGTTGAAGGTCAGCTCGAGTTCCGAGCTATCCTATTCGTTCCTAAACGTGCTCCCTTCGACCTCTTCGAGACTAAGAAGACCAAGAACAACATCAAGCTTTATGTCCGCCGTGTCTTCATTACCGATGACGCCACTGACCTCATCCCTGAGTGGCTTAGCTTCATCAAGGGTGTTGTCGACTCCGAAGACTTGCCTTTGAACTTGTCTCGTGAGACTCTCCAGCAGAACAAGATCATGAAGGTCATCAAGAAGAACATCGTCAAGAAGGCTCTCGAGCTTTTCAACGAAATTGCCGAGGACAAGGAGCAATTTGACAAGTTCTACAGTGCATTCTCTAAGAACCTGAAGCTTGGTATTCACGAGGATTCCCAGAACCGACAGATTCTGGCTAAGCTTCTCCGATTCAACTCCACCAAGTCTGGCGATGAGCAGACTTCTCTATCTGACTACGTCACCCGCATGGCTGAGCACCAGAAGAACATCTACTACATCACTGGCGAGTCCATCAAGGCCGTTTCCAAGTCTCCATTCTTGGACGCTCTCAAGGAGAAGAACTTTGAGGTTCTCTTCCTCGTTGACCCCATTGATGAGTATGCCATGACTCAGCTGAAGGAGTTCGAGGGCAAGAAGCTCGTTGACATCACCAAGGACTTCGACCTCGAGGAGACCGAGGAGGAGAAGAAGGCTCGTGAAGCCGAGGAGAAGGAGTACGAGAGCCTTGCTAAGTCGCTGAAGAACGTTCTTGGAGACAAGGTCGAGAAGGTCGTCGTCTCTCACAAGCTGGTTGGCTCTCCTTGCGCCATCCGAACCGGTCAGTTCGGTTGGTCTGCCAACATGGAGCGTATCATGAAGGCCCAGGCCCTCCGTGACACTTCCATGAGCAGCTACATGAGCTCCAAGAAGACTTTCGAGATCTCCCCCAAGTCTCCCATCATCAAAGAGCTCAAGAAGAAGGTTGAGGCTGATGGCGAGAATGACAAGACCGTCAAGTCCATCGTCCAGCTCTTGTTCGAGACCTCTCTGCTTGTCTCTGGCTTCACGATCGAGGAGCCCGCTGGATTTGCCGAGCGCATCCACAAGCTGGTGTCCCTCGGCTTGAACCTCGATGAGGAACCCGAGGTCGAGGAAGTGCCAGCTACTGCTGACACTGCCGCTGCCGAGACTGGCGACAGCGCTATGGAGGAGGTTGACTAAATGCACTAAGCATCAGGAAAGGAAAGGAAATGGGAATCGTAAAAGTTCTTCGGAGTTTGGATGGTTTCGGTGTTCTTTTTCCGGTCATGTCGTCTAATTGGGCATTTTCTCTCCATAATTCCCCATACCCCCTCCAACCCCAGAACATGGTAATTCCTAGCATGGCTTGCCTATCTACCTAGTAGGTATCGTTGCTAGTTGATTAATGCTTGCCGATGTTCTTCATGTATTCTACATTCATGCCCTTACGAGATACAGGTGGGACTGATTCATAGACGAAATGAACCACATTATGAAGTTATACGTTTTTAATACATGTTGTGAGCAGTAATAATGATGCGACTTATTATTAATATTATTAGAACCTGGTAAATGCACACTTGGGTACGTCCACTACCTAGCAGGTAGCTAGATTCTAAGTTCTACGCAGAGATAGAGGAATCAACATCTCAAGCAGCTAGGGCGAGGTAGTATCAAACATTGAGTGGCCACGTAAATCTTGCGTCTATTATACTATTACCCAGCATCTTGTAGGTAGCTACCTATCAAATAGCTAATTTACAATGATTTTTTAAGCTAGTTCGGACCGACTTCTCTTCTAGCTATAGCGCCGATAGTCTAGATCACAAATTCATATGGGACAAGCATTTCGAGTAGCAGTGATTTTCAATCATATTTTTAATGCTTTCTAGGATACCAGAGAGTGATACTAGATGTTACTCAGCCCGCTGCGAGACCTACAACCACGGGACCAATGACCGGCCAAATAATCCAGGAATATTTTCAATTCTTTATTGTGATGATTAATCTTCATAGCCCGCTAGATACCCTTGTAGTTTCCATAACTTCAGTTGTATATTTACTGTTCGTCGCCCAGCAAGCATAAAGATAGAGCCATCCCTTAGGGACTGGGCCTCCTCTTTAAGACGACTAGCGTGCTCTGACCCGAGTAACATAGGCATATTATGGACGGCTACACTTTCGGTATATGGCCCGCCTTGGAAGGTCGTCCTCTGAATATCAAATGTCGCGAACGGCCCCGGTTCATTGCCGGCCTGATCTGAGCTAGCGCTTTCGACCGGGTCTCCAAACCATATTACGGAGCCCTTGTGCTTATACTGTACATCATCCCAACCGTAGCATTTGACGATGTAATGCCGTCCTTGTTCAGCGCAAAGTCCAGATAGGTAAAGTAACTCGCTAACGATGCCCTGGCGCATTAGATCTCGGATGTAAGTGTCCATATCTTTGCGCCAGACAATGTTCTTGTCTAAACCTCTGTATCGCGGAGAAGATCCTGCAAGACGTTTTGGTCCACCTGAGAGACTCGATTTTTTATTTGCGAAAGCAGAGAGGAGATCTTGTCTCGCTAGGGCGTAGGAGGCTGGTCCATGAATACCTTCTCTTTCCGATGTGGTGGCGGACGTCGAATTGTCTTCCAGATTTTGCGATTTAGATTCTATATTTTCAGAAATTTCCTTGTTTTCCTGAGTACCTTCACCACTTTCGACTTCCAATATTTTTTCTGCGTCTGGCTGTTCTTCCGTGGCGGCCTCGTCAGGTATAAGACTTACCGGGATTAACCACGGATTGCCGGTTTCGGGGTGGGAAACGATGTTGAAGTCTTGAAGGAAGAAACTAGGTAGACGGACGCGGGATATGACACACCTTCGCACAGGCGTCGCTAGAGCTTTTGCTATATGATATAAAGTTAGTTTAAAAGACTTAAGTTGTTTCATATTGGAGGATTCCAATACCAAAGGCGTTGGCCCGAAGCTGGCGCTCAACGGAATTCTGGGGTTTTCCAGGTCTCGCCTTTGGAACTTGGTGTCGCCTCGTAGCCTCCCAGTACGTAGGGTCCATAATGGGCGACAGTGGCAGGTCGCCTGCGGCCGTCTCTACCGTCTTGTTCTCCGGATCGACTTTGAAGGCATTGTCCCAATCAATTGCAAGGTGAGCGATATTTGTCTTTTTTCGAGTCGACGGGGCTGCTTGCTCATGATCGTCATGCTGTTGAGATTGATCATCGGCGAAGTATCGGCGGTGGAAATACGGCGCAACTATTGCGCGTTGGCCAAAATTGGCACTGCTATTTCGCAGCGCTTTACATAGTCTCATAACCACATTGGCTGCACCGAGAAAGATTATATACAAGTTGTGGGGTTTAGAAGGCCGAGATGGTTCAAAATTGTGAAGGATCTGAGAGATCTGAAAATTGATTGATAAGGACCTCTAGCCGGTACCTACTAGGTGGTAGAGGCAATTTAGTGGTACTTAGGGTACGTACCATTTCGACCACCCTACGACCGCGGATCGTCATAGCTCCAACCACATTTTGCATCTTAGGTCCGGCACCTACCCGCTTTGCGCTTGCAGTTTATCAATTCAGCTGTACCACCGGCGAATATTGAAACGGGACCAACTCTAATAAATAACCTTATTTCCATAACTCTATTGATCTACTAATAATCGTCGGAGCTTATTTCAACCTTGGGACACCAATCCCAATCTTATCCTTCAATTGAATTTGGGCTTGACCGAGAAGACACCATGAATTGCCAACGGGCAATCTGGCGGACAGCCCTGCGAACATTACCGACAACGACGAGACACACCACCCGCCATTTCTCCCAATTCCCGACTGGACCCATTCAACCTCCTCAAGGGGCTATTCCCTTACCATATATCACAGAAGTTACAGTAAGCGAGGCCAATGAAGCTTGCGCAGAAAATCCGGATAGCTAACTAGACAGTCCGGTGGTTGGAGGACATGTTCGTAGCTTCGGGTTCGCCGATAATTTGAAACCGCCTTACTGATATGATCGCACAGACGATATTTTCTCCAAGTTACTCCAAGTATGCTAGCTAGCTTCTATTACGACCTTGGTCACCGTGTCTTTACATTTTGTTAACCTCAATTGATGAGTTAGGAACGAATAATATGCCTGAACGGACCCATAGACGACATGGTGTCTGCCTCGATCGTTGCGCAGCTACTTTGGCTAGAGTCCGACAATCCGGATAAACCAATAACCATGTATATCCATTCACCAGGTGGCTCCGTGACCGCTGGGCTTTCCATCTACGATACGATGTCCTATATTCGCTCACCGGTGTCAACGGTGTGTTTGGGCCAGGCGGCTTCGATGGGTTCACTACTGCTCACAGGGGGTGAAAAGGGGAAACGATTTGCTCTACCACACAGCAGCATCATGATTCACCAACCCCTAGGTGGAACACAGGGCCCAGCGAGCGACATCTTAATTTATGCAAACCAGATACAGCGCACACGCGACCAGGTTAACGAGATCTACCGGAAACATCTCAATGCGGCATTCGATCACGAGAAGTATAACCTTAAAGATGTCGAAGAGATGATGGAACGTGATAAGTACTTAACTGCGGAGGAAGCAAAAGATATGGGTATCGTAGACGAGATCCTCACTAAGAGAGACGACAAGAAACCTACGAACAAGGAGACAAACAACAACAGTACATAAAATCAACTAACCTACAAGGAAATTTATCATTTCCAATCAAATAGATGGTTTAAAAAATCATTCTCCTTACGATTGCGAGACTGGATTTGGTTTCGCCTCAAAGCAAGGAAAGCCCTAGTTCGGCTTCTACTGTTTCTTCTGAGATCCAACGGCATATGCCATCCCATGCTATACCATGCTATACCATGTGTCTCGGTAATTCTTTCGAAGTGATAGTCGACACTATACCGAAGCAGTGAACCTTGAAAATATGAAATGGATAATCGTCGCAATTACTTAAGCTAGGTCACGGAAACTCCAGTCTCCACGTGTTAGGCTATTAGACTCCCCAGGAAACCTTGGAATTCTTGGTGACCTGGGCCACGGACGTGCATTATCCATATCAGAACGTATTATGGTATCTGGGCTGCCAGGGACCGCCTAGGTACTGGAATGTCTGGGGCTAACTATTGCGGCAGAGGCAGAGGGCGGTATGGGTGGTACCTGTACTTACATAGTTCTAGATCGATGGTCCACGTGGTCCACAGCGATATTGCGCTGTTGTACCACCCACACCAATGACACCACGGACGAATCTGAGCGCCTAGGGTTCTCCCCTACCTGCTTACATAGGTACGTACGAAGTATCCAATGTCTGACATCTCAGAGGTTGTCAGCCGTAGCCTTGCCATAAAAGCAGGTCCGAAACCCTGTCGCGGGATGACTGTACATACACATAAGATCGGAGATTGGCCTGAATACGGCAAGGGATCTCATTCCGCAAAGCTTCTGGAAGAAAAGAAGGCGGTTGTGGCTTTGGGGAATTGTCATGCATTGACTGATGGGATCTCCACGGATCCGCGGCAACAGGAGCAACGCACAGATGGATTGCGACATGTCGTTCGACTACCCAGTTTCGTTTTAACATCTAATATCAAACATCTGTCATTCGGGAAGTGCCGTTGAATCCAAAGGTGGAGGGACCGGGAAGGCTAAACCGAAGACCGAGTACTGTTTAGTATGTATAATATACTAGTAGGTACATACCTAGTATCGTAAGCTAACCCGGATGGGGCCTTGGAAGCTGTTACCGCTGCGACATACTGGTGGTTTACGCCATAGTAGCAAGTACGCTAAAAATGAGGGAGTGATTGGCAAGGGATAGGGGATATTATAGCAGGGCAGGCGCGTGTTAAAATGTTTCAATAGGGAGGCAGGAAAGAACAGAGTAGAAGACTTGCCCTGGTGGACGGACAAAAGAGTAAAAAAGCGCAACATCCGATCTCATTGGGTCCCACTTATCCTATCCCGTCCCATTTCATTTCCATTTTCGTTCCTAATTCATCCATCATTCATCATCCATCTTCCATCAGCCATCATTCCAGTATCTACTCCGTGCTATGTATCCCGTGTTGCCCTGTCCAATCTCGCCATCTTCCTCGTTCTTTCTCGCCTCTCCTCTTCCTTCTTAGCGTACTAGGTAATCTTCGCTATCATCCATGTACATATAACATTTTTTCTTCTTCTCCTTTCCTACTTCGTCTTTGGCCAAGCTTTATTCCATCCCCAGCATTGTCCCCTCCTCTTGGCCCACCTTCTCGTCTAGTATCCATTTAGTATGCAGGACGTGCTCTCTCGCTATACCTAGTACCTACCTAGGTAACGGTCACCATATTTTTACAAATTATTACCAGCGGGTTATCAGAGAGCATCTCGCACTACGGACTTATACGTACCAGCTTAGGACGAAAGAGGCACGCGAAGCTACCTCACCCCACCGACTTATACACCAAGAAGCCCCGAGTCACCAGCTCCGTTTCCAACGCACTCCACCGATACTACTGTATTGTTACCTACGTCAATGCAAGGCATCCTGCGACCTTGCCTACCTTGGTCCCTTGTCTTTCTTTTCCTTCTCCTGCATCTCTCCTGCATCTTTGGAGTTCTTAAGACGACTACTATCATTGCGATGATTACCTATTAAATATTCGAGCCGCCCCCACTCAATACCACCCCCCTTCTCGAGCCCTACCTGACTTACGGAATATCCGAGTTGATATCTTTCTACTACCACCTTCGTCCTTCGTTACCGTTTATGGCGCCCTTCTCTTCTTCCTACTCGCCGATACTACCGTTATTCTTATCATCAAACTACATCTTCGTCGTCTTATTTGGATATTAAAAAATATCATCCTGTGATACATATTATAGTTATTATTTTTTTAGGATTGCTTGGCGTGATCTACTTGCTTCTTCATACGTCTCTTTGCTTTTTCCACTAAGCGCTTAAAAGCATTCTCCGGTCGAAGCTGCTAAAACGCAGGTGATCCTTGTGGCGTCTGCGCGCAACAAAGCAGATTAAACACAGCATTATTTCTTTCAACAACATCGCAAAGCTGGAGGGGTATTCGGAATCATTGGACTATATAAACAAAATGCATAGCGACTTCACATTTGCCGTCAATAATTATGTGCCTGACCCCAATGCCAAAATGATGCTTCCTTACCGAAGCCCGTCGGTATCGACTCCGGTCATGCAGACCCTCTCCCCGGAACAGTCTCCTCCCGCCGGCGACACTAGTCCCTCTGATACGAGCAGCATCTCGAAACACGATGCCGACCCTGTCAAGCCGACGGCCATTCACATGCAGACAGTTTTCTCTTCGCAAACTGGAGAGGCTCATCCTTCGCAGCAACACTCGGCCCAAGTATGGGAAACTCACAAGGCCGAAATTAGGCGCTTATATCTCGAGGAAAATAGGCCTCTAAAGGAAGTCATGGCGATAATGCGCCAGAAGGGTTTCAGAGCGACGTGAGCTATTGGGTTATTCTAATCTTGTCTAGATTCTGTTCACTAACGACGGCGGCAGTGTAAGGATGTATAAGTCACGCTTTGATAAGTGGGGGTTTAGCAAGAACAATAGCAAAAAGGACGTTGTCGCAATGCTCCAGGTCCAGCGTCAACGAAATGCCGTCGGCAAGCGCACAACATTCCATCGCAACGGAAAAGAGGTTGCAATCGATGCTTATCTTAAGCGAAAAGGCATTTCCCAGTATGACCTCGTCGAACCCGGTTTGGCTGAGAAGCTCCCCGAGAACCTACGATGTCTTACACCACCCCCCGAAAGCCCCAAAGCTATCCAAGCTCCAGGCAACCTCTCATTACAGGAACTGGTCTTGCAATGCGCAAGAGATTTAGCCTGGAATTGGTATTGTCCACCTGACACTCCGTTAGTCGCGTGCGCAGCGCATTATCGTGGAGACGAAGTACGTTGCGCCATTACAGACATCACCAACGCAGACTGGCTATTCTCCGTCGGACACTTCGAGAGAGGAGGCGCAATGTGCGAGCAGGGCTTTAAGTCTTTGCACATGATGTTCAAAAAGCCATCAATATATGGGCTCTTGCACTTGTTAATAACCGTGCTCGATGCCTCAAATAAAGGAATTGTCAAGGAAGTCTGGAGGTATCTCGCAGCTTATTCGGCGACTGTTCGAACAGAAGGTCCCATGGCACGACTCTTCCAGGGAATTTGGAAATACATGAGCACTCACGATTATGAAGAATACTGGGACTTCGTTTTCGAATGCACTGAAAAATTACTATTAATCGAGGAACAACACTCGGGCCTCCCATCGGACACATTGGCAAGGCTATACCCCATATTGTTCATCCCGCGAGCCTATCAATACCAATCCCAGCCCTATCGTCGTCTCCAAAGCCGTTGTGATTTCAGGAAGCTGGTTCAAGGACCCATGCCGACGGCGATAGAAGAACTTACCGTTTTCCAAGCAACCGAACTATTGATTTTAGGAAATCAGACGCTGTGGCAAGGCGAGCGCGTTTTCCAGCTTGCTAATACGGTTCTTGAGAATACGAAAGGAATTGCATACAACACCGAATTTTTCGTCTATATTGCAATTACCTCGCTAGCACATTACCATAGGAATCAATATGTCTTAGCCGAGGACCCGATTGCCAAAGCATCAAATCACCAGCTATCGGTACATTATCTCGAACAAATCGTATCGGTGATGGAGGGTAAGTGGGATCCCGACATGGGATATCTACTTGGCGAACTGGAGCGGCTGGAGCATTGGTACAGAGAAGCCGGCGATATCGTCCAAGCGGACGCCGCACATACCAGATGGAGAAACGCCCTCGACGCGATACCGAAAGATTTCGAGAGGGGAAATAAAGGCATATTACACTAACATTCGAAGCTCTCCGCTTCGTTGTATTACTACTAGGTTGTGCCGCATGAGGCCTGCCGCAGGAAGGAAAAAGAAATATGTGGCGTATATATTTTGATATGCCCACGATGGTGTGGGACTTAAGCGTCGGCGTCGTGGCTGGGCATTGACTTACGAAGCCATTTTTTGGAGGGGCCTGATTTGCTCCTATTAGGGGTAAGACGAATCTTCAGCCATCTACTGCTATCTATCATGTTTGTTGATACGCTTTGTATACTTATGAAATCAATTTCAAATTTAGCATATTATATTGAAGATTGTACATAATTGACCTCACAGCCGTGGAAATATTTCCGCTAAAGATGTAGCACAAGTGACGAGTCGAAATAGGTGGCGCTCATGATGGCTTGTAGTCGCACAAGACCTAGCCTATGAGACCTTGAAGTTTAAGACTATTACGCCAAGACGGAGATTACCTTGGAACGGATTCTACTTAGAGTTCGGAATTTTACTATACGTATAGTAACTATACGTATAGTGTATTGTATTATACGGTATAATAACCTCACTATATGTATGGCGGAACGGAAGAACCAGTCCGGTCCCGCTTATATGAGTGGATATGTAATTTCCTGAGTCTTACCCACTTAAAGGGTATGTGCGCAACGATTATTTTTAGTAAACGAAATGAAATGCTTGTGATCGCACCCGATCGCATTCAATCAAATCAAGGGTTTAATTGAAAAATATTATATTAAAAGTGATGAAATAATACTCACTTTCTAATGATCTAATTTAATCGAATAAAATACGTTGTTATAGTAATAAAAAGTCACTATACTGTGGTATACAGTCACTATGCAATTTTTATGTGGTATAGTTGCGTATAGTATCGTATAGTGCAACTATACGGTATAGAACCCTCACTATACGTATAGTTCCGAACACTAATTCTACTTGATCTGAAGTCGCCAAGTCCACAAAAGATCCTTGCTATTAAAGGACCCGGAATGATCAACAGTCAATTCATCTGAAATATTCATATTATGTAGGTACAAAATATTTTATGCAATGAGTGGCTTGCAAGTGTTGACGAATACAGATTCGGGAGGAACCTTGCGACTCGAAGTCCGAAGCTGTGGCTCAAGTTAGATTTATTTTGTGTTCCCCCTGACTTGAATCGTCACATTGGACACGAAACTTAATTTCAACATCTTTTAAATTCCATTCGCATCTATACCTTTGGTAGGTACCTGGACGGACCAACTACCATCCCGCCGGCTTCACCCAGTCACAGGCCTGGCTTACTTATGTTGGTTGGGGAATGAGGGGAAATCGAGGCAGACAGTGCTGACCGCAGGATGCCTAATATGCCTTACCGGCTTAGCACCCCACGGATTGCGCAGATGCGCAGATACGCACCACCGCAGTGTTGCATTTCCACCTTGCGAGGTAGGTATAGGTGCAGAGATGTCATAGGTAGGTACCTATATATCAATCCAGCTGCATCAACGACCCTCTCGAAGAAAAGGAGGTTCTTTATCAATTTTTAGACCTTCTAAACATACCCTCACATTCCCTTCACTCACCTTCGCTCACCTTACCTCGACTCCTCGATACTCCTTCCTGCCTTTTCCTTACTAACGCACCCCGTAACCATATATCATTTTCAGCATCGTACACACAGTCCGACACAACTAAATGGCTTGCAAAGTGATTCATGAGTCCATCGGGGCCATCTACATCTGGTATTGCTGCCACTGTCTCAATGGACCTGCAAACCACAACCAAAATGGATAAACAAAGTGGCCAAGTGAACACCGGCTCTGGACTCAGATCCATCGACCAGAGTCGCCGTAAATGGCCCAAACGTCCGCTGCAATTGGATTACGCGAACTTCAGCACAAGTCAACCCGCACAAGGCCATACGGATCACCCCCTCAACCCTCCTACTCGTTTACTCCCCCATTCTCTTTCCACCACGACAGTATGCAGAGCCTTCGATTCGAAACCGAATTCATTTCTGTCATACACCCCCATCACAAATGTTACACCTTTCCCTATATCTGGCTTTGCGGGCCAGATTGCGGGACCGCCCCGACGCATCTTCCCCCCTACTCCTTCTCCCCTTTTCATTACCCTCACCAAGTCAATGTGTAGAGCACTCGATCCTAAATCGAGATCATTTCTACCACAAGATCAACTCAAAGCTCTCGCCCCACCTTTAGTGAAAGAAGAATTGAGAAGAGCTATGCCCACACTCCCTGAATCTGTTCTCGACAATTATACGACAGAGATCTTTGCCAGACATAACACTGACCAGGAACATCCTCCGCCACGGCACATGAAGGCCCCTCCCTCGTGGCAGAGTGATAGCACCAGACAACTTATCAAGACGTTCGTAGTTCTTGTGCTTCTTGATAGGGTAGAGAGTATTCCATCATTCATATATGGAGGGTTTACAGACTCGTTGCTCCCAATTGATCACTCTCTATTCTCAAATGAAAACACCTCTCATGGTCTCTTTTCTCCCATCGGAAGGATATTCGATAATTGGACGCCAACCGGTATCAAATTGTTTATGGAAATGCAATGGATAGTTCTATCCCCATTTCTGGGTAACGTAAAAGGGGATGTTTCTTTGTACAACTTCAGTGCCCAGACTGTCCTTCCCATATTCGATAATGATGGCATAACCAAGCCGGCGACAAATTTAGGCGGGTATAGCATTGTGCGAAGAGTCAAAATTCACTCCTGGCATCACAGTTTTCAACACGGCCAGGTACGTTTCAAAGTCTACTAGGTAATCATTGCAATAAAGGAATTCTAAATATTTGTCTTCTAGGATGAGCCATCTTTCGCTCTGAAAAGATTGCATTCCCCGCATATCAAGGACTTCCGGCGTGAGGTTATTGCTCTAAGACGCTTTGTGATTTCGCCAAATTTACATATCATCAAGCTTCTAGCCGCGTTCCGACATGGGACATCCTTCTACCTGCTCTTCCCCTGGGCTGAAGGCGGAAACTTACGCTCGTTTTGCAAAGAAAATCCCAACCCAGTCATCCATGGCTCCTTCTTGGTATGGATTGTCGAACAATGTCTCGGTATTGCTACTGCATTGCATCAAATCCATCATGGTCACTATACAGAGGTTACAAATGCTGGAAACAGCAGCGGCCCAACGGATATCTCTTACTACGGACTCCACGGGGATATCAAACCTGCCAACATCCTGTTGTTCGAGGACGGTCTTAACGGTGAAAACCCTATCTGGGTTCTTAGCGACTTTGGTCTCGGTGGACTACACCATAAGACGGAGACCAAAGTCGGTAACCGCCCCACTGGATTCTCGCCTACCTATCGGGCCCCGGAACTTGATATAAAGGGAACTGTTGACAGCGCCTATGACATCTGGTCCCTAGGATGCGTTTTTCTTGAGATTGCTGTATGGTTACTTCGTGGCTGGGATGGAGTCGAGTCGTTCGCTCTGTCTCGGGTTTCTACCGGCGAGCTAGTGAAAAAAGCCGGATGGATGAACGATGAGTTCTTTGAAGTTCTGCCCCCGCAGCCACTCGGCGCAGCGAAAGCAAGGCTCAAGTCGAGCGTCAATGAGGTAACGTTCATGATCCTGTGCGGATAAATCCATCTGACATCGATATAGTGCTTTAGCAGCAATCGATATTTCCATCCTCGCATCGATGACTTTTTAGATTTGATACACGATGATCTACTTGATGTCAATTGGGAAACAAGGATCAATGGCTCATTCCTTTCCGAGAAGCTTGAGTGTCTCCGGGGCAAATGCCTAGAAGATCCGGTATACACAATAGCTCTCCCACGGCCACGGAAACCGCCGTGGTCTTATCAACAACTTGCAAGTCCAAAAGACAACAACTCAATATTACATTGCCAAACACAACAAATTCAGGTCAACATGGCCCAAATACCCCTTCAAAACGAACTGGATGATCCGGGCATGATGCAAATTCCTCAGGGTATCTTCTGGCCTGGTTTCATGCAACAACCCCATGACACAATGGATAGGGTGGTACCTTTAGATACCATGCCAAACAATAGGCAGCAGGATACATTTCGAGATGAATCTGCGCTTCCGTTAAACCGAAAGTCTCCTAATGAAACTCTCTTCAGAGATCTTAACGGCCGAAAGAGAACATTAGACGACATAACAGATTCCATCAACACAGGAGATCAGCGGAAGAAAAAAGCACGCAAGAAAAACGATTCGCTAGCAACAGGGTCATCCAGCTGTGAACAGCCAAATATTACAACACAAGATCTGTCTCAAGCAGCTGCACAGGAGTGTCTGGAGTCAACAAATCCAACCGGAGAGAAGCGACTATTTGCATGCCCTTTCCATAAAAGGAATCCTGCAAGGTATAGCACGAAGGCCTGGAAATCATGCATTGGGCCAGGCTGGGAAATATCAAGGCTCAAGTTCGTCTTCACGTTTTATTCTAACACAGTACCTAGGTAGGTATATATAATATGGTCACGGCTAATGGAAATTATCTAGAGAACATATATACCGCAGGCATTTCTTGGCTTGCTACAGGTGCGATCGTTGCTTCGGTGAATTTCAGAGCAGTTCCGATCTCCACTGCCACTCTCGTTCAGACCCGCCGTGCCAAAAGCGAGATTCCGATGTCGACTTCGATACGATTGATGAGACGCAGAAGGCTCAAATCAAGAAAAAGCCGCGAGGTGTCTCGGATGAACAGAAGTGGGACGAGATCTACCGAACTATCTTCAAGTTGGATTCCACCATCAAGATTCCATCACCCTGTGAGTGGTTAGGACCTGACAAGCATTTTCATGAGATACTAATACATGGTTCGACAGACTGCGAAACCATCACAAGTAGAATCGATGTGACGACAGCAGAGAAAACTATCGGTCTTGGCTCACTCGCCGATTTCGAAATTTACCTTCGTCGCTTGGCGGATGACGGTAGTGAACAGGACACATCAGCGATCAACAATTGTCTTGACCTCGTGCAGCGATTTCAGCGAGGAATAACTAGCGAGCAGCCGGGGTTAACAATCGACACGCCTCCTCTGACATTCGATTATCCGGACGATGGTACTGGGACATATGGATCTGAATCACAGGGATTTCCTTCGTCAACCGTAGCTGATAGCATCACTATTCCTAACGCCGAGGAATTGAACGATCTCTCTTACGAAGATAGCTCATTCAAAGCGCATTTCGACAACATATTTCCTTTCGGCGAGCCGTCTAATTTCCTAGATTCTTTAGATCTAGGAGGCAACAGTGGGCTGCTACCGGGAGGATAAACGGTAAGAGTATTCTTTTTAGCGTGTATTCTTTTTTCCTTGGGTAGGTACTTTAAGGTATGAATGATACCCATTGCAAGTGTTGTGGTGGTGCAAGGGTGCGAAAAACTCAAGGAGCATGTATAGGAGCGCTTCTCCTCTCAGGGTATCATCACGAGTTACGACGAGACAATCAAATGACCCTTTCTATTTTTCTCTCTTCCTTTTCTATGTATCTTAGGCATACGGTGGGCTAAAAATAAATTAATTTATATATAATATGATGTGACGACTTGGTGAATCTATTGCATATACCTAGTAGTTAACATTCATAAAATTTTGCTGGAAGTTCTTTTAAGGCGTCGTTTGAAAAATCCTCACTTTTTCCGCATTGGGAATTGTGAGGGTAGGTACCTATACCTAGGTAGCTAGGTACATAAGCTTCAATTGTTGACGACGAAATCATCGGCCTCGTGGCGCAACGGTAGCGCGTTCGACTCCAGATCGAAAGGTTATCCGTTGTAAGTAATCCATTCAAACCAATGGTTAAGCAAGCAAGCAAAAAACTAACGAGAAAATAGCAAATCGGGTCGGGGTCAATTCTTCATTTGGATATTTCGGAAGCATCCGAAGTAGCCTAAACTTTTTTGGCCGGTCAAATGGTGTCCATAAAATTTTTATTATCGATACGTAAGAGGGTGAAGAGGGCTGACAAACACAATCTTAATTTTTCAGCTCACGATAGCTTCAATTAGGTAACCTGGAACCACGGAAGGAAACGGCCACTCTCTTTCTAAGTGTAGAAGTACATTACATAATCCGGACTTTTAGCCAACCCCGAACTCTGAAAATCCTGGATGGTAGGTACATGAAAAGAAAGTGCGAGGCGCACAGTACAGGAGGGTTTTATCTACTAGGTTCCCAGTCTCCAACTCTCAGGCAGCCTTTTGAAACTTAAACCTTTACATCATCTTCTAAACCCATCACATCTCCTGAAGCAATCGACACAAAGACGCGTAGAGATACACGAAAAGACTAATCGGACCAAATATCATCATCGGAGCGATCGAGACGGTAAAATGACCGAAGAACATTTGCCTTCGCGCTACCGTGTCCCAAAATTCAGTAACCATAACCTTTAGCGCACCGTCCCATTTCCATGGTCCGATAAGCCTAAACTTGGTGTTGAAGTTAGCACCAAGCGCCCAAGTGAGCGGTAATTTATACCAGCAACCACTGTTGTCACTACCATCTTTAGTCCCGGAGAAGCCGAGGCGCAGAATATCTCCGAATGACGGCGCCGAACCCATATCTAGAGCTAGTTGATACGCATAACTCTCGTGGTCAACACCGAATCGGATTCGGGAGTCTGTCTTGGATATGAGTCGGTAGTGCCCCTCATCTTCGGAAAGTAAAGGTGCGCCAGCTACTCGCTCTGGCGATAAAAGATTGAGCACCCACAACTGTGCCTGGAATTCAGTGAGAGGCGGGATAGCGCCCAGATTAGGCCGTACAAACCCAATAAACCCTATGGAAGGATCATCTCGCGGCCAAATATCACGCACTAGCTTGTCCTGGTAGTATCGAGGATTGCACCTATCTTTCCCGAGAAAGGGGAATTCGTGCGTGTAGCCTGTGCAGAATACTACAATATCCGGCTTGATGACTTCCTTTCTTATCCGCGCGTATTCGGGTCGTCCATTGTTTTTGAAATTGACAACACCATTTTCATCTATGCATTCCGGCCAGGACGCAAGATCTATTTGCTTGCCCTTGGTTGTTTCTAACGTATTTGGCGTCTGGACTATCCACGAGCGAATGAGATGCAGGAGTCCTTGTGGCTTTTTCGGTTTCCAAACCGCATTAAGATATGGACTAACTTTGTAGCCAGACTTATTGAAGAATACTTGACACAAGTCAGCAATTATTTACCCGCGAAACAGCCAATAGCAAAGGAACCCGACGGAAAACATACTCTCGGAAGTAGACCATCCCTTAGGTTTCCCTCCGACCCATTGGTCCGTTCCGTGTGTCGTACCCCACGAAGTCCAGAGAATCCACCTAACATAGTAATCGTAGTACGTCCATAAAAGATTGCTGTTCCTCAACCAGGGGTGTACGTATATCGTGTCGAAAAGACTCGCTCGCGAGACATCGATGGGCACTTGGGGACGATCTAAGGGGCTTCGTCGTTGCGCAAATATTAGTCTTGGATTTGGGTTCCTCTGTAATACCAGTGAGTCTCAGGCGTGAATCCTTTTCTTGTTACTTATAGATGACCGGCCTACCTTTGGAGCGAGATGAAAACCGTTCCTATGGCTTAGCACTACTCGCTTCGTCGGCGAAGTCACAGCAAGTAGAGAAACGTCGGCTCCGGTCTCGCCACTACCTAATATGAGCACCGTCTTCCCCACTCCGAACTGTTCTCTCTTCTTCAATCGTGAAGAGTGGAGTACCACCGGTATTTTCTCGATGCCCTTGACTTCAGGGATGCTAGGATTAACATGCAATCCAGAGCAAACAGCAATTGCATCGCACTCCCAAGTGTGCAGCTGGCCCCCATACAAATACGTCACGGCATGGCCGCCAGACTCTTGACTCTCGACGCTCTTTACTAAGCTCGAAAAAGTAATGTGCGGCCACAATTTGAAGTGTGTGCAGTAGTCGTTGAGGTATTCGACGTAGCGCTTCGCACTAATAAAATCCGGCTCGTCATCCCTACATCGAAAATCGGAGAAACAGGTGAGTTGCCTCGATGAGACCAGCTAACAACCGTGTGTTAGCATATCAGAATAAAGGTGCTATTAGCCACTAGCTCGAAAATAGAATAAAAGGGGTCCCCTGTACCTCAGCATCCTCATATGTCCTCGCCAGGAACGTCCCGCCTACACCCGTCTCAGACTCGAAGAGGCGGGCTTCGATAGTTTTCGTTCCTAGAGTCTTCTCTGCAGCTAAGAGATACTTCAGTGTCACGAGCCCGGAAGGACCTGCGCCTATTATCGCGACCCGCATCCCTGCTGCCGTTTCCGGGTGGGTAGTGCAAGATCCGATATGAACGATAGATCCTGTGGGCTAGATGATGTGGTCCTACAACGTGCAAAGCTGTCACCCATCTCTCGAGGCAAGAGGAAGAAGCATGAGCTCGCTTTAATATCGGCAGGTCGGTCCTCCTCCATATTATATTCTACGCCTCCCTCGGGCAGTTCTTGTTCCTCAGCCTCCTTCGGTCCCACTCCAGACGATCACGAGAACTCTTGTCTTCCCATCTTCATTTGGATCTATATTTCTCTCAATCTTGCTAGCTTCCGTCACCGTCCCTCGTCCGCCTCCTCGACAAAGGGCGTGGGTACTGTGCTCCAGTTACAGTGATTCCTCGTTCCGAGAGCGGGTAGGCGAGACACGGGGGAGGCGACCGCGAATCACAGCGCACATGGCCGTGATGACGCCAAGGAATGAGGCGTGCTCTCGTTGTACGCCGCGATCTCGACTAAAATCGGATTCGGACTGTACCTTTCACGTTACATAAACGATGTCTTACCACCCAGCTTCTCCCTGGCAGGATGTCTCGCTCCAAAATGCAATCTCATATTGGTTTCCCCTCCTTATCGACTTTATGCTACCGCTAGCGCCGCCCCCATTTTGTCAGTGGCCGACCCTCACGGCCCGGCCCCAAGTATGGGAGTTGGTGCTCCAGGTACTCCAATAGGACGTCAGAAGGACGCCAATGAGGACCGACTCTAAACGAGGCTGATACAAGTCGAGCAGGCATATTCCTAGAAGAAAATCCATGTCGCTGACACCGTTTCGTTTTGGACGTGGCCGATCGACCGAACCCGTAGGACACGAACGTTGGTCGGACGCAAGGATATTCGCGTGGCTGCAGGCACTGACCAACGGACGCAGCCGTGACTTGAGATTGCTGCATGCAGATCACAGCCATCACGAATTACTGCCAGGGTAGTATATAGTAGGCAAGTATTAAAGCCATCGAAAAAGCACAAACACAATTGAAATGAGATCTTGCTCGGAAACGTCATGATGGCCTCGATGATTGTCGAGACGCCTTTGCCAAGCTGATATGCTTTCTTCGTACAAGCTAGTTGACGACCGTTCGAGGCTGTTGACAGAACACCACTAACACATCCTCTCTTATGTCGTGCTTCCGGGAGCGGTCCCCGTGCGATTGGGTAGTGTTGGACCAAGCAGTTTGCTAGAACTCGCACGTATGAGGACTGATAGGTATATGTCGGCCAAGTGTAGCCGATGACATCTCTTCAAGGCCCGAGAGAAAACAGAAAATTTCAAAAGATAATGCATGTCATCCAAATTGGAATGGAGATTTCGCATGCTCTCTTTTACGATAATTGATTGGAGTACCGATCGTGAAGGGCAAATCTGATGTTTGATTGGATATTGGATTGCCCGAAATAGAATTTAGGTACAGATTCGAAATTCTTCTCCCAATATCGCAGAACCTAAGGATAGATCGTCTGTCCTACGGGCCGGGCTGCAGGTCTGGGGAAATCCTCTCCGACCCGAAGTGTTTCGGCTTCAGACATATCTACATACTACTTCCTAGTTCCCCTATCCAGGATGTAGGGTGTGCCTTTCGGTTTCCACTGGTAAAATGTCTCTCATGTAGAACGGTCCGAGATTAGGTATTCCAGGGTTCAGGAGTAGACGCCAATCTCAGAGCTTCGTTCTTCGAACACAGAAATGAATCATCGTAGACATATAACGGTCGATTAGGTCATACTCAATCCTGCCGCGAATTTTCTGACTGTCGACAGTACTTTAAACATCATATCCGAAAATTTATGGTTGTTGTCCAATATATTCTAGCCAATGATACATCGTACTATACGAGGAGTGAAATGTCAGAAGACGTTGGATTATCTACTATCACCGTTCTAATAACCCTCTCCGCGCTTGAAGATATCCCGCTTGCTTAATATCCAACATTTTGGAAAGCAAGGATAAAACGCCACTATTTTCGTAACACCTTTTACACTATATGTAATATTCCAACATTTGAAATATTTGTACTCTTCGTATAGCCAAGTAATTAGGTAACTAGGAAGTCATACGAGAGTATTGCCATCAACATCCTTATGGTAACAAGAATACCTGCCATCGTCTCTTAGATTTCACAACACGGTCTCACTACAACGCCGATTCCCCTGAATTTATTCGTAACGTGTCCCACGTAATCCAAGGCGCTGCCGTATCCATCCTATTGGCAGCAATCCAGCAGATGATCAAAGGAGAAACGGGCTAACCTGGATAGGAGAGCTTTGGCGGTGCGTTCCTGGGTCACAGGTGACGACATAGATCTAATCACATACCTAGGTATGCATGGAGATAAGATGAGATGTTCGTTTGGTTCATTGCCTGAGTAGATACTTATCTATGTAGCTTAAATACCTAACTATTTGTAATATACATTTATTACTTAACCCTTTAATATTAGATCGGGGGTGCTACGGAAGAGTCCTTTGAGAATTTGAAGACTTGGCGATGATGATGAGAGAATCGTACCTCCTTAGATAGGTACAACGTATACGTCGACTTCTAAGCAGATATCGCTACTAAGTTCTTTTAATATGAGCATTGAGAACCTTATGAAGGGGTAAAAGGGGTTTAATTACCTACATAGAAGTGCCATAGGCGCTTGCGTACCTAGGCACCTAAGAGTACTGTTGCAAATAGAATCTTTACTCTAATTAAGCTTAAGGATTTTTTTCAAAGTCTTACTCACCTAGATACCTCTATAAATCATGTTTACACAGAAATTTACATTTGATGGGGGCTTAATCGTAGTCGCTTCGACTAGAAGTCAGTACAGCTCATATATCAAAACTTAAGGCTAAGTTAGATGATAGGTAGAACTGAGATGATATTTTACTTCCGTCCCTTATCTATCTACCTAGCTATCATGAATCTATCAAACATCTTTGCTATACATATTGTTCATAATATGTATATGCCGTACCAAATTTCAGGGGTTCGGGAATGACTAATCTAGTGCATGCCTTTTTTCGATCCCTATCTACTAGGTATTCTATCTATAGTTTTATCGAAATGGCGTAATAGCAAAGATCGTGGGATTGAAAATCCTCGAGGATATCATCATATCAACTTTCCTATCTACAGTCCACAAGCTTCCCGCGTCCACCCGATCGCGGCCGCTGATTGGGGAGAGGGGGTTGTACGGTATGGTAGCTAGGTCCCGAAGTTCGCATCACGCAATCCGCGCGGAGCATGGTGGAAGAGTCGGGGTAGCGCCCCATCAGGGCGATCAAGTTGAACATCAAGCTCCGTAGTCCCGGGTACTTATAAATTGCGGAATAATTAGATGAAATTCATAGAAAATCGTGTTTTATTCGTATTTATCTAGTAAGCACTGAAGTCTAGACAAGTCCGAGGTAAGGTCAAGTTAGGTTATCATTTTTTCGGGATTACAAACCGTCTATTAGGAGACGCGCGAGAAGAGTATTCACGAAATACAATGGCATCGTCCACGGACACCAGCGCCGAGGCGCAGAAGCCCAAGAAGCAGCTTCTCCTAAATGCCTTCGTGATGACAACACCGGGGCACTTATCGCCGGGCCTATGGCATCACTCGCGCAATAAGACAGACGATTACAACAAGCTCAAATTTTGGACGTCTCTGGCGCAGCTATTAGACGAAGGCGGTTTCCATGCCATGTTCATCGCGGATACATTAGGGGCCTACGACGTGTACAAGGGCCCGGCAAATGTCGAACCCGTGCTCAACTCAGGGGCGCAGTTTCCGGTAAACGATCCACTGTATACTGTACCAGCTATGGCTGCTGCAACTAAGAATCTGATCTTTGGGGTTACTGCATCTACGACATATGACGCGCCGTACGCTCTGGCTAGGCGATTTTCTACCGTGGATCATCTAGCTGAAGGACGGGTAGCGTGGAACATCGTCACATCGTACCTCGAGAGTGCTGCTAGGAACTTTGGCTTAGAAACGCAAATTGAGCATGATGAGCGTTACCGGATCGCTGATGAGTATATGGACGTAGTTTATAAGGTACGGACCTATTCTATTAGTTGTTCTGACGAGTGAATCACTTACCAGGTTGAGTTTGAAGCTATGGGAAAGCAGTTGGAGAGACGATGCAGTTGTCCGGGACCGCGAGAAAGGTCAATTCGCAGTAGCTGGACGAGTACGTCCAATCGGTCATCAGGGGAAATATTTTAAGGTACCGGGCCCCCACATTTCGGAGCCGTCTCCTCAGCGAACGCCGTTCTTGTTTCAGGCAGGCACGTCCAAGGCCGGAACCGAATTTGGCGCGAAGCACGCTGAGGCAGTCTTTATGGGAGGTCAACTGCCGGAACTAGTACGCAAGTCAGTCGATGCGCTTCGGTCCACGACAAAACAATTTGGCAGGGACCCAAGCCACATCAAAGTCTTTACGGGAGTCACTATCATCGTAGATGAGACGGACGAGAAAGCGCAGGCTAAGTACAAGGAATTGCTGTCATACGGGGACCGAGAAGGAGCTCTTGCGCTGTTCGGCGGCTGGACGGGAAATGATCTTTCGGCATTCTCTGACGACGAGGATCTAATCCTGGTCGATAAACCCGCGATTCGATCTCTCATTAACCGTTGGTCGAGCACGGTCCCCGGTACAGAAGGATTGAAATGGACGAAGGCTCGAATTGTCGAGTTCTTATCGATAGGAGGCATGATGTAAGATCTGACCTGATGTCTCAAAAAAAGAATAGATCACAGCCCTGAGGGGTCATGCTGACTACATTCGCAGGCCTAAAATTGTCGGTAGTGCTAAGACGGTCGTTGACGAGCTCGAGAGATGGTCCGAAGTAGCAGACGTTGACGGCTTCAACCTCGCGCATGTAGTCAATCCCGGCTCGTTCGAAGATATTATTGAGTTTGTGATCCCCGAATTACGAAGGAGGGGATTGTTCAGAACCGAGGCTGAGCGAGAAGGAGTTACGGCACGGGAAGTCTTCTTCGGACAACCGCATCTTCTAAGCGACCATCCGGGTCATTCATATAAATGGCCGATATCTTAAAATAGGTAGTAGCCTAAAGCCACCAACCTATCCATCTGAGTAGATTTATTAGGGCTTGAGCGACATCATGGATAGTATGATCGTGAACTCGGAGTGTTCGGAAGCAATGTTGAATGTTCTAGTTATCCGCACTTCCGATGATCTAGACAACTTTTAAAATCGAATGGTGCAGATGATTTGGTAAATGATGGCCAGGTGATATTTCATAACTAAACTCGGTACTATCGGAACCCGCGAGAATTTATTAGGTGGAAGGAAAAAGAAAAGGAGAGAGCGGGAAGTGTTCTTGGTATTGATCCTATGAGATGCGTCTTGACGTTGCACAAACCCAAATTGGTGGTTAAGGTGCAGGCCATTCGCGGAGCCGAAGTTCCTTTTAGGGTTAAGGCTATGAAATAAAGCACGTGGGTGGTCGGGTAGTGACGTCAATTTTCTAATGCTGGTGAACTATTACGGCAGCATGGATGTACTATGGTAATTTAGCAGCCTGGGAAATCGAGGCCGTAAGTGGCTGTTGGCTGTGGGGTGGCAGAAACCCCCTAAAACCACTAGAGCAAGGTACCTAGAAACCGCTATATTTATAGCGTGTGGCATGGGTATCGTCAATAAGGTTGCGCAGCCTCCAATGCTCCAAATGCTCCAATGACAACATTTTCTTTAACAACCTTAACATTTCGAATTTGTTCCTTTTCCTTTTCGGACTGCGTGTCATTCAGTTGAACATCTTTTCCTATTCAACCCATAGATTACTAAAGATACTTAGGCTGCGATATTATCGTTATTATTACTATTTTATTATTTCGTCACCATTGTGACTTTAATTCCTCTCTGATTCTTGTCCGTCGTTTCAAGCGTCTTCGTTGACGAAGTACATTACGCATTACGCGCCTCTCCTTATACCCCTCAACTCGATAACTCAATTACCTACCTACTCTATTATTGGGAAGTTTGCACCGGTTGCTCTCTTGCCATTGATTCTCCGTCAGCGAGCCCCCTGAAACATTAAGCTATATTATTAGTCGCCACCGAATAAATAGAGAGTATAGCGCTCAGATTAGGGGTAGACAGCAATGTCTTCCACCAACATTGACGTAGACGATGGCCAACACGATCACATTTTACGGCCGAGACCACGAAAACCGCAACACGCCCAGGTCGCCGAGTTAACTAGAGAGCACAGCAGTAATTCTGTTAATGGCAATGGGCATCTCGACTTACCTTCGGAGGAACCAGCCTCGGGTTTGACTAGGTAAATATTACCATTCGAATTCGAATAATGTTTCCGTAAGAAAAGGTGGCTTACAATTCTTTAGTGGTCGTTCGACACCGGTTCCCGAAAATGCTCCCGCGTCGACCAAAGCTCTGTCTAGTGCACGGAAGCAAGTTCGCGCAGAGCAGCGACGACGTATCTTCCCAACTATCGAATATGCCTCCCGAGTCTCCCATTTCGATCCGCGATCCGACTACCGCGATTTCCACGGCTTCTTCAACCTATTCTGGATCGGCCTAGCCATCATGGGCATTACTACCATGTTGCGCAATTATAAGGACACCGGATACCCTTTGCGCGTTCAGATCTGGACCCTCTTCACGATTAAGTTATGGCATCTGGCAGTCGCCGACTTGTTGATGGTCGCAAGCACCGCCATTAGTTTGCCACTACACAAGATTTTCAGGAGTAGTCAGGGCGCATTGACGTGGAAAAAAGGTGGCATGGCCATTCAGAGCATATATCAGGTTGTGTGGCTCGCCTTTTGGATCGCCGTGCCGTTCGTTCTTAACTGGACATGGACGTCTCAAGTTTATCTGCTTTTGCACACCATGGTCCTCCTCATGAAGATGCATTCGTATGCCTTTTATAACGGTCACCTGTCGGAAACGGAAAAGCGACTGCGAGCCCTCGACGAGCCTCATGGCGCCTCCAAAGCCCCCGCATATGTCTACCCTTCCGTCGAAAATCCGATGGGAAAACTGGTCCATAAGGATGTGGAGGTCGACAGCGATAGTGAAGATGAAGGTCTCAAGCAGTTGCGGGAGGATTTGGCGCGCGAGCTGACAAGTCCTATCGGCAACGTAACATATCCGCGGAACCTGACCTGGTCAAATTACACCGACTACATTCTATGTCCGACATTATGCTATGAATTGGAGTATCCGCGTAACGAGTCCATCCAGTGGACAGCATTAATAGCCAAGATAGTCGCCACCTTTGGCTGTATCTTCTTACTGACTATCATCTCGGAAGAATACATCCTGCCCGTGCTACAGGAATCTACCGTTGACCTCGAAAAGAGTTCATCCGTGTTTGAGACGTGCCTCATTCTCGCCGAGACCATCTCCTGGCTGCTCTTCCCGTTCATGCTCACTTTCTTGCTTGTGTTCCTCGTCATATTCGAATACGTGCTAGGCGCTTTCGGCGAGATTACGCGATTCGGAGACCGACATTTCTACAGCGACTGGTGGAACAGCACCGACTGGATGGAATTCAGCCGTGAGTGGAACATACCTGTGTACTCGTTCCTGAGACGGCACGTATATGCGACCTCAAGACCGAGCATCGGGCGCAACATGGCGACGCTAATCACGTTCCTGGTATCTGCTATCGGCCACGAGATCGTCATGGCTTGTATCACCAAGAAGTTGCGCGGCTACGGTTTCGTGTGCCAGATGTTACAATTGCCGATCGTCATGCTGCAGCGCACCAAATGGGTACGCGCCCACAAGACGGCGAACAACGTACTTTTTTGGTGCAGTATGGTTTTAGGACTGAGCATGGTGAGTGATCTGATTCTTTAGAAAGTGATGGGATGAAAATTAGAAACTGACATCTTACAGATATGTTCGCTTTACGTCCTGGTTTGATTGAGTTGACCCCCGATACTTACCCAAAGGTGCATACGGCTGGTTTTGGCGTACACGAAAAAAGGGGGAACATCAAAGGTTAGAAAATGCGGATGGTATCCGAATAAAATCTGAAAAAGAAGACTTGGGCACCACTCCCCCAAAATACCGACACAATACTCAGCGTTGGAATGGAAGTGTACTATTTGTATTTATATTGCATGTCTCGGATATACCCCATACCCTTTGTCGATAGGCCTAGCGTGAAGTAGTAGTAGACTGGATGCATATTAACGAGGATTTCACTTACTAAGTTCTCTATCAAACCATGATTCAAGGATGTAGTCTTCTGGTAAGCAGTGCCAGAGAAGATTTGAGAGCCCCGGGTGCGAATCCCGGTGGATGCAAAAAATTTCATCCCATATTGATATCAAGTATTAAGCTTCCAAGACAGGAATCGGATGAACTCCTAAATTTCTCCTATGTTGAGCTCAGGTCAACGACCACCCAGACTAAAAAATGAGAAAAAACAAATATGCATCCACCGGGATTCGCACCCGGGTCTCTCCCTTTCTACTCCGACAGGAAGGAAAGAGGCGAGTTACACTATTACTCCATAGATGTCTCACATAGGACGAGAATGTAAGAGACTAAATCTCCTTGCTCTCGTTCTAGTTGTTTAGAAAGGTGATAAGTATATCTTATATGGCCTATCCGGTTGCTCTTCGGTAGGCAAAGAGGAGGGGGAAAACGAGTGAATCAGAAGGTAGATATGTCATATTCAAACATCTTTAAAAAAAAACTTATCAATATAAAAAACTTTGGTAGGCCATCTCATACATATTCCATTAAAGCTTCAAGATGATATCAAGTGATGATCAAAATTTCCAACCTCAACCTAAACACTTTACCAAGCAACCAGAAAATATATATCCACCCAGATAATCACTATTAAGGCTGAGCAGGAAGAATACTGAATAGATCAGAACCATTCTTCCAAATATAAAATATATCACGCAATCATGCCTGAAACCTTCCTAAATAGGACGACATTATAGAGAATAAGCCCCTGAGATATTGTCTATAAGGAGTAACTTATTCTGAGGTGATTGGCTGGAAGCAATCTTAGCAATAACGACATCAAATATCTATCTGATAGTTATACTATCCTCCTATTTTTTTCGCATTTTCTATTCAATTCTAACTGATTACAAGCCATTAAATATATAATTCAGGATTTGAAGAAACCTTGCTGTACAGTACAAAATTACTGAGAACCCAGACTCCGTAGATTCATACGTACCTACCTAGGTAGGGACCTCCTCAGAACCAATTTTGACGAGATTCCGGGCCATTATAGAGCCATTGATGCCTTACGCCTTCACTATACACAATATCTAGGGCACATTACCCAAGAATGAATTCCAATAACACGTTACATTGTCGAAATTAGATATTATAGCAGTTGATAAACTGGAAATATAGCAGAATTCCCAGCTATAGAAGTACCTAGACAAGTTTGGTTTGCGGTATTAATTATGGATACATCCGAATACCAGCAATATACAACTCAATACTTCCCCAGATTTAAGGGTCTCTTTTAGGGGTCCCCCTATCCACAAAAAAATCTCACGAAGATATACTCCGAGGCGTCCATGTAAATGTGCGACATCAGTTGGCAAAAAGGGGTAATTCTATAACTTATACGTACCAAGTCCCTGTAAGTCGACAGAGCGAATAACCACGAGGCGAAGCTACGTCATCGTACGACTTCTAGAACGGAGAGCATGAACACCTACGTCGGTCCCCTGAAAGCCGGTATCCTATGAGATCTCCCAGATCGCCACTCTTACATCATGAAAGGGCACGTGCGGCGACATGTGCCCGGAAAGCCCAGCCAACGGCGCGGCGTCCACGTATATAACATACATAGGTAGGGCCAGCCACGCATTCTGTCGCCTATACATAGTATACGCCGATCGTCTCACGATGCGACAAATGGGAACCGCTGCGCAGACCCGCGCTTCTATAGAAGCGAACGCTAGTCCCTGACTATGCAAGGGATATATAGCCTTATGTATAACTGTGGCTAAAACCCTCTCCTGACGCCAATTGCCTGTGCCTACGTACGTAAGCATCCGACTATATACAGACGTAGTTCGACCGCCCTGCCATATCACACGTACAATAGAGAACCTTCTACGCCGTTCTCGCTGTTTGCCAGGAAACTTGTTTGCCCCCCAGAGGCCTGCCATGAAATCATTGTGCGCCGGATGTAGATATCGCCGGTACGGAAGCGCGTGACAGACATGTCGGTGTCATACAATACCTATCGAGTCCTGCGAATGTCGGCGCCGACGTCATCGAGTCCCTTCGTGCTTGGAAACCCGCCTCCCGATCCAATCGGAGCCCAATCGCGACATTCTTCTTCATGACCATGCGACGTACGAGGCATAGAACATGATGAAACATGATGAAAAAAATGATTGGTAATTAAGAACCTTGGAAATCAAAAATTAACCCGGGCCGCCCGAAGACTGGAAGGTCGGTTGATCTCATCCCCGAGGATTCTTGAGCCCTCGGGAATCCCGGGTGTTGTAGGTGTCCGTTCTCGTGTCGGTTCCGCCGCTGGGGAAAAAGAAGAGAAAAAGAAGAAATTTCAGCATGGGAGGGGAGGCTATTTATATTCTGGGGTTTGAGCTAATTATTCCTCGCTCTTTCCTGGAGAATAGCGGTGGGAGTAATCGATGATGTGTTTTTGAGTTTCGGAATATGCTCATGTATCTCAATCAAAGTTTACTGACGTGATGGAAACGGTCAGGCCGTCGTACAAGGACATTTGGGAAAGAACTATTAGATTTTCATTAGGTCATCGTATTCTCGTGTGCGTGAGCATTCCTTCGCTTTCAATGCAATTGCCTACCTAATAGATCCGTTATACCTCGGCCGGCGACGCCATACCTTCCACATCATCACCTTCCTCCCCAGTTCGCGTCTAAGCACTAATTCTGAAAGAGGAAGAGAGGAGTTAAGTTGCCGTAAGAATTACGAGCCGTAAATGGAAATAATTGTATTGACATGAAAATCCTTCATGATCACAGTCAACGCCATCGCCACCGCCATTTTGAAATTTGAAGGTAGATGGCAACTAACACAGGAGGCTTTAACGACTCGCTTCCTTGAATCTGTTGTACCTTTAAACTAACCCCTTTTCGTAACGCAATCAAGACAAATATTAAACATATACAAGCCTCCCTTCGTATTCTTCCATTCCGTAGTAAGCAAAACCGGCTCAATGTGCAATTCGAAGCCGACTACCCGCAGCGACCAAGCGGATAGATCGTGAGGTCTCAACGTGCACAATATCTCAGGAGATTCAAGTGTAAAATCATCAGATATAATCGTCTAATAAGTCTATGCTCGGAACAGGAAACCAATAGCGAAAACATCTCACTAGTCGGACCCCAAGAACAGTATATTTCAATAGCTGATAAACAGCAATGTGCTTTGTATTTCGTCCATGCGTTGCGTGCGTTACTTAATATGCGTAGTCTCGTTCGAGCGCAGCAAAATAGATTGTAATTCCTGCCCACCCTCCTGCCGCGAAATGCTCCCGCCCTCCCTTTGACTATGTAACGCCTCGTAAATGAACGAACGGACGAGAGGAACAAAAAGCTGTAATTTGACTGACTGTCTCTCCTCCGTACGATTAGAAAAAAAAGGGAACCCACTCCCAACCAGCCTGTTACCTGGTTTCTCGCTCCATATGCAATGTTCTGTGTATATGTATATATAGTTGATGAGATAGGGAAGAAAAATAAAAGGTCATAAAAAGGTGGCCGGAAATACAAGCGAAATCCAAATAACGATAAACATCTCTCGTAAATCTCGTGGAGCCTAGAAGGCGGCGCAGACGGCAAGCATTCTCGCTGATGGGGGCCAAGATAGATAAGCAGACGTGACGAATAGTGTGCTGTCGTGATTGGTTGGCCAAGTTTCGGTGTGAACGATAAAATCTTTGCGTCATGAACTCGTGCTCGAGTAACCTCGAGCCTCAAGGCATCAGTTGTGCTGCCATTGAGGGAACCCATTTATTAGGTATATGTAGGTAGCTTAGCTTGTAAGCCCAGCTGAACCACAAAAGCCCACACCAACTCCCTAGATCATTTCTCAATCTTGGAAAAAGAAGAATCCTGTCTGGCTCATCCACAACTCGCTTCTTCTCTAAGCTCATCGGAAAGACATCAAGTCGTTACTGTATTTCATGAAGTTTCTTTATGGGCACGATGTCGAAAACGCCCAAATCCCCACAGAACGCCGAATTTGATACGAAGCAAAAAAAAAATAATAACCAAAAAAGCAAGTCTTAACTTGAAATACATGGACAAGATCGTGACGTATTGTGATACGCCAGTTACCTTCCATCAGATCAACGACACACCCATTTGCTATTGGTACATTTCCGCCAAGAGAAATGTACTGCTTTTCGGAAAAGCCCGACACAGCTACGCGAACAACTCCTCTCGGAGGGAGTGCGGCAATTTACTGAACTGGATCTCTTCAGGGTTGAATTGCTTTGAGTACTTCACGCCTCCGGGGAAGTATGACGGCGTGCTCTCCTCAAGCTCATCCTCCGCAAAGTAAGCATTTCGAGGCTCGGCTCGACGCGCAGAGCTATTGGGCATCGGATAAGACGTCTTCTTAGAAATCCTAGGCGAGTCCTCTGAGTAGAATGCCTCTTGGACCGGGATAGCTTTCCTGCTTGAGCTGACAGTGTATCGGGTACTTTTAACAGGTACATCCTCCGGTATACCTTCTGGGGATTGTGTTCGCCGAGAGCGGCGGTGTCGACGGTCTCGTTCGTCCTCCGACGAGTCATCCGGGTAGACGTTAGCATGACGCGAGCGACTGCGTTCTCGACCAAGGTCGGACTCTGGCATCCAGGTAGACGAGCGCTCTAGATTAGGAGGCTGCGGGCGAGGATAAGTTTCAGTGCTGGAGCGGCTTAGAGGTGGCATTCGGTGCGACTCGGACTGTCCAGATATGGGGATCGAGTGAGACTTGGTGAAAGAAGGCACGATTCGAGCACCAGATGAAGGCCCAGCTGAAGGCGACGCATCCACAATTATGGCTTCCTTGGACGGACTCGATTTCTTGTGCGATTTCTCCTTCGAACGAGGAGTGTCGTGAGACATGCGACGAGGCCTCGCTGATGATCTCTTGACGTCTCCATCTAACGTCGCTTCTCGAGGATCAGCCATAGGAGGAGGCGCGAAAGCTGACGCAGCTGCGGGTGGCGGTGTTGGTACGGCAATTGGAGCTACGTGTCGAACACCGGAGAACTCGGCATGATATGTTTGCGCCCGGCCGAGCGCTGGGGGCTTAGCACCTGATCTACTCAGGTACCGAATCGCATTATCCAGGTTCGCCGAGTTCTTCCTCTCGCGGTCTGTCGTCGGCGGGGGTTGACTAGCTTCCCGGGGTGGTGGCGGCGCGGCTGCGGGCGTCTCATCGAACTTTTTGGAAGGACTCGATTTCTTCTTGTCTGGCTTGGACGAAGAGGATGTCGTGTAAATGGCTTCATCATGGTCGTCTGATGGGAATGTTTCCATGTAAGGAGACTTGTGGCGGCGGTGCTTGTCGTCAGTTTCCTTGCGACGGTCTTTTTCAGCCTTCTTTTTGTCCTCTTTGCGCCTGTCTTTTTCTTTCCTGGCCGCTTCTTTCTCCTTCTCTCTCTCTCTCTCCCTCATCGCTTCACGTTCTCTGTGTCGTTCCTCCCTATCCCTCTCTTTCGCTCTCTCTTGCTGCCGAGCCCACTCCTTCTCCTCTTCGCGTCTTCGGCGGTCGTCTTCTTTCCTAGCTCTTTCTCTGTCATACTCATAACTCGTAGTTTTCTCATAGCTCGCAGTTTTCCTTGCAGAGCGGGGCTTGTCATCAAAACCCCTCCCGTATAGATTTTCGTCCCAGGAGCGCGAGGGAGGCGTGTGGCCGTAGACATTATTATGGGGGGATGTGCTGAAGGTAGTAGGCCGCGGCTCAGCTTCGCGGACATCGTAATTGTACCTGCTTTCACGATGCTTGGAAGTACGAGGCGAAGACGTAGCAGTTGACGCCATGTTTCTGACCTCCCTTCTCAATTCTTCAAGCCTGACCTTCTCATCGTATCTGGCCCTCTCGGCTTCGTTGCTCAGCAACTCGTATGCTTGTTGGACCTGTTGGAACTCCCGCTGCTTCTCCTCCTTTAACTTGGGGTCCTGGATTTTGTCGGGGTGGCATTTCAGCACGAGCTTCCGATGGGCGGATCGAATCTCTGCTAGTTGAGCATCCTTGGACACACCAAGAGCCTTGTACGGATCGGCAGGGAGCGACGACATGATTTCAAAATGTTGATGCTAGTAAGGTAAGAGTGTGAAGAAGGAAGCTTTCGCAACCGTTCTGAGTATATGAATCGAAGGTTTGTTGTTTGATGGTAGTCGCTAGGACGACCAGAAAAGACGGTGACGAGTGAAAGTGGGGAATTATTGCATGGGGACGAGACTGCGGTGAAGGCAGATCGGATGCCGATTTGGTATTCGCGCGATGGATAGAGACAGATTTGGTTAAGGTTGGTATGTATGGGATGGTAACAAGAACAATAGCAATAACAATAATAATAAATAATACAAGTATGGACCGTCTGTATCGCAACGGACCTGAATACGAAGAGAATTGGAAAACTGGAAGTCAGATTCAATTAAGAACTGACTTGACCTCGAGAAACAAGCTCGGGTGTCTTAAAGACCAGACCATCGGTTAACAGTCGGGGGAATGGTCGATCGAATGGAAGATGGCGTGTATATCTTGAGTGGTTTGATGAGGTCACGGAATCTTGGGGGTGTGAAATTGGAAGGATAAGGAGGGTAAAATAGGTGGGAGGGATAATGATGATGTTGATAGATGGGATGGGGGTGGGTTAAGAGAAAACGAGGGAAGAGGCAGAGTAGTATATGAGAAGAGAGAGAAAGTAAGTAAGTATGCAGAAGATGCAGAAGTGTCAGAGGCTAAAGGAGTGAGTGACGAGAGCCGTTTTGAGGCTTGACGGGCTTGACCTCTTTTTAGAATAGAGACGGGTAGATCACGGAGGACTAGTAGATACTAAGATACTACCAGAACTGCTAGACAACCAAACTTTCCAGACTCCAAATGCTACTCTGTCACTCTTTGTCACTTTGTCACTCTTACCACCGCTCAAACCACTTTTTTTGCGAGGTGGTTATTGGATACGGGGCAAGATGGGACAGATGGGACAGATGGGACAGATGGGACAAATGGTACAAGATGGAACAATGGTCGAAGAATGGTCAACTGGAATGGGGGGAGTGGGATTTTAGGGAGGGTGGTGATTTGAGAGAAATCGGGCGATGGCGGATTCTGGGATTTCGCTGATTGGGAAAGAGAACCTTGGATCAATCTTGGGTTGGATTGGAGGGGATTGGATTGGATCGTCTACTCTGTCGTTTTCTCCTTCTCCCTTGTCGAGATGTCTGGCGAAGAAGCGGGCGGAAGGTTCCTCTCTTTTAGCGTGGAATTCCTTGGCTAGGGGGTTGATTTGGGGGGGTACCTGTCGCTAATCGTTGCTAATGTTGCTAATGACCGCTAACGACTGCTTAAGGTACCAGGTAGGTATAGCCCGTTACAAGCTTAGTGGGGCACTGCTTCTTTGTCGTAACGGTACGGTACTGCACGCTAAATAGTAAACAGACGAGCAGCAAGAAAACAAGCAAGCCTCCACTCAGGCTGGGAAAATATGTTGCGTAGTGTGCAGGAGTGCGTAAGGTGCGGTGCTGCTCCTTCTGGTTCTGAAATAATTATGGAACTGGCAGGACGGACTTGAAGTTCCAAAACATGTATGTACCTGATAAGTACTCCAGGGCTGTATCTAACTTGGAAGTGTAAGGGCCGAGATAGGTGCTAAATTGGGGACAGGCCAGCTATCCACCTCTTCTGTCCAGCGTCCTTTCAAGCGTCCTCTTAATGCAACTGCCCTGCAAATCTGTACCGCAACCGCGCACCTGCACAACTTGCAAACCGCTACTGCGCTGTAACCTGTGGGTACGGTACAATGTGGCGGGGCCTGAGAGACTTTTTTCGACGTGGCGAAACAGTACCTTGCCGAGGTACTCGCGATTGAACCAATAAGTACCGAGGAGGTATTATAATCGAGACAAGCACCAAACGAAGTGAGAGAAAAAAAGATCAAACGGAATGAGCGGAATAACGGCAAAAAAAGGGGAGACGAGACTATTAAACGGTTTCCGATTCAATCAGCAGGTCCAACGTTGTATCGTTCCTCTTGTCTCTCCTTCTGCGACCGTGTCCGTGTCCGTGAATGTTTCCTTCGTTCTCGCCGAGTGTCTCGTGGATTCCAAAATCAGGGGATAGCACCAGGAACGGGATTACACTACGTCGGAGTTGTCCAGTACAGGTCTGTACCTAAGTGATGGTTGGTAGGATGGCAGGCTGTTAGGATGGCAGGATGGTAACTCGGTGGACTGGTTCGGATTATGCGAGTCGGACTGGAATCTTAGGTAATACCGATCTTCGACAACGTATCCATATGCGTATGCGTATGCTATATTGTGCCGTACGGTAATCCGTAAAGTAATAGAAAGCGAGCTAAGATGTGTACTGTATGTAATAGGTAATATCGAATGCTCTTGCACGGGATGTCCAGCGTCCGAACAAGACGAATAGAATATAAGACCGTAGTCCGGGTTAGCCAGTTACGTGGTTAAGCGAACGGTCTCGGCCAGGCTCGGGTGGGGGGTAAAGCCTCTCAATGAAGAGGTGTAAGTCGATGTGGAGTATTAAATGGAGAAAGAGAGTTAAAGACGATAGTTCTGATAAATGGGAATAACTACGCAAGTATAAAAAGTTTGGGGAAATTCATTCGGTGCAACTGTAACCAGCCAATGCGATATATGACGATAGATGAAGAACGATCGATGATGTATACTAAGTCGGTTGAGAAGAACTCCTGAAAAATCGCGCTCCCGGAGAGGGCAGAAGTGACGACAGTGAATTCGTGAATCAGATGAATTAGGTGGATTAGGTAACTAGATGGAGGTATGTAATATGTTGGGCATTCGGTATCTGGGTACCACAAACCCCGGATATCGAAGCAATATCGAAGTTGAGGTGGCCTGTTTGTCAATTGTTTAAGAACGTAACATGCGTTGATGCGTGTGTGTGGTAGAAGAGAAGCTGGTTCGTAGTCAGAGTTGCAAATTGCAAACGAGATCGCTAGCTTGGCTTCTCATGAACCAATAGCTCTAGACTAGACCCTCGTGTAAGTCAGAGCGAAAGAAGTTGGGGTTACTTGAAAAGGTGGCAATAAAGATTGTGATGGCAAATCTCGAAAAATTGGATCAGAGATCCGATGCGTAATTTTTTTCTGCAGGTTTTTTTTTCTTCAGGCGCGAGGTCTGAATTTGGAGTATAGGTTGATATATTTTGACATATTGGCACTGACTTTTTTTTTTTAACTTCTATCCTGGCATACCGAAAAGTCGGTCGGAGGATTATTATTCAGAACAACGGGGGAAGGCTGTGGGGGAGGAGAGTGAGGAGAAGTGTATAACTCTACATAATTCTACATGGTATGTCTATCTACCTAGTATGGATGATGCATGTATCAAGACCTCTGGATGGATGTATGCAAGTCTGTATGGAGTCTTGGTATCACCTAGTTTCAAGACCAAACCAGCGGTGAAGGTTGATATACCCGTCTCCTGCAAGAGCTCCGGCACTTTCCAACTTCTTATGGGCTGATCCAAGTTGCAACAACCCTTAGAATAGAATTTCGAGACGTCAAGAAATTAATTGCAGAACCGGCGGGTAGTCAAAGGAGCTGATTAATCGTGCCGAAGAGTCAAGAGTGATTCTTAACCAAAGTAAACACCAACAGCTATCGTGAAGACGCATTGTGATGAGCAGCTGAAGCTGATCTATTCTAATATCAACGAGTACCTAGTATCAAGGGACATAGCCGCGCTGGTGACTCATCTTCATTCTCCGCGTACATAATATCTACCTAGGTATCGTGTTGTATTGTGTATAGGATCAACCGAGAGCTTGCCGCTTGGCTCAGGCGAACTCGGATGAGTTTGTTATTTACTTTGCTCATGGATATAGCTAGGTCGTTGTCATGACACCCCTAAAGGGGCTTCCGCGACCCCGCGGTCCCACCGTAAACCAGACTGCGACGAGACTGTGCTATTTCGGTACTATTATCTGTCTATTCACATGTATTACCTTGCCTTTTCGCACCGTATTCCTGTATTCCTGGCCTTATATCCCTTCTTCCGTTTCTTTCACCGGTCTCAGTCCGACTGGCGAATAATGCTATCCTAGTAGGTAGTATAGAAAGCCAAGCGTGCCTTAAGTCACGTAGGTCAGAGGCCCGTCTGCATGGGCTTACGTTCGTTGTGAATTGCGCCACGACGTCAAATTGCTCTCACCTGATCTATATGAATAATACAATACGTAGGTTCGTCATTTCATCGCTATCCAAGATACTCGATCCGAAGCATCGTCAACGATCGTAGAATTCAAGGCATTAAAGGAATAGCAACTTGGCCGTCCCCGTATGGCCGTGACGGATACGATACCTTTCCATTTTCGTCCTTACCCTGCAGCCAGGTGATACCTAGACAAGCACGCTTGGCTGCTATAGATTCCCGAACCTGGAAGTATTTATTGGTGAGCGGCGCTTATTGGATAAATCCGGGCTTTCTTGCCCAAGTCGAAACCGATGATAGGCACAACAGACCCAATGGACCCCGCGATGCTCGACCAGTTAGTTTAGTCCACAAGCTTCATGCCAGTGTCTCCTTGATCGCATCAACCACTGCAAGCTTGCCTGTCACACTCGCATCCAGAGCATCCAGAGAAATGTAGTTTGGACTGCTTAAGTGGCTCCTCCTGACGAAATCGGGAACCAATCGAGCTCTAAACGTAAAAGCAGGTACATTTCAGGTGCCGCATGGGAATGAATGAAAAGATGGTGTGCGGCGACATCGAAAAGAAGCGTGATCACGATCTATAGGTAGCTTACGACCCTCTGGATTCTCCTGGCCAAGCCTGCATGGATAAAGGTTGCACGAGGCCTCACCATCTGGCCACGGATTACCCAGAGATGGTGTGGTGAGATGAAGTGGTCCAAAGGTCAGACGGGGGGGAGCATTGGCCTAAAATGGGGTTTAAGGTCAAGGGAGCTAATAGGGGAGCTAATTGGAAGTTGACTTTAGGCCAATGGTTTGACAGTAAAGTAGACGTAAATCGGTGGGATGGAACAAGCCCACGCTTCGGCCAGAGCCTTAGACCGGAGTACTAAGTGGATCGAAGCTAACGAGAACAGACAGCTAGACAGCTAGATCAAGCTATCGATGGAAGTCTGTCTTGTGTCGTATTAGTATATTCCTGCCTCGTGGGTCCGTGGATTCATGTTCGCGTTCTCATGGCTCTCCTCGGAGTTTGGGAAGACGTATTTGGTTAGGGCGGCCCCGGTCGCCTACCGGATTCTACTTGACTGCTTCATAGGGCACTCCACCGCGATCCAGTCGAGCCAGTCTCGGCGGTCAACGTGTGTGAGCTCAGGGATGATCGATTATGCAGCTTTCAGCGAATCCAGCTGCTCAAATGCGAGGCCGAGTTGGCCTGTCATGGTTCTTCTGGATTTTTTACTTAATCCAAGAAAATTCTCTCCGTGGCTATCGAGTTTGAAAGGCTCCAAGAGCCTCAAAGAGAGACGACAGCTTGATGCTTTGGGCACCGGTGTGAAAAAGCTTTGCTTATTAAATTTCGTTTATCTCTCTTCCTCAGCTACCAGCCTGCTAGTAAATCTTTCCGATTTGTCTCATATCGGGATGATGTGCGTTATTATCCTTGCGCGTCTCCACGATCTTCCTTCTCGTCTACGTATGAGGCGGGGGCGGGGTTAATGATGAGTTCATGGTCAGATCGTCAAGCCATATATGCACGAATGAGCGATAGATAAAGCTGTCATCCTTTTTCTCTAAAAGGAAAGTGAGCGACTTGCATCACGAGATCGGATTTGAAGCTTCAGGAGCTGATGAAGCTTCGAGGAATTCCTCCTTTTCCCCCTTTCCCCTTTCGCTCCTCTGCCCCTCCATGAAGTTGTCGTCATCTACGGCACCGCCCGCTTCCTTCTCTGGTTGATCCCGGGAAGGCTCTTGGGGCTAACACGAGACCGGCGGATTAGTTAGACCAGCTTTTCGGGAGGTGTGCCTGACGATTCCCGTCTACCTAGGTACGCTGTAACATAATGCAGGTTGGTAATCACTTCAATCGGCACATGGTCGGTGAGGGGATAAGCATGCGCGCCCGTCACGATATTCACTGAAGGTACCGTTGCTAGGTGAGGCTTTGCTAGTATTCTAGCCCCCGACCTTAGGTATGCAGCTGGTTCTTCTTGTTCGCTCCTTCATCCCATCTCCTGCATATATTAACTAGTGGTACTGTAATTGGTAGATATGTAGGCATGTTTCCATCTATCCCGGCCATGATTTGCGGTCGTGTCTCCTTGCAGCTATCTGGAACTTCTCGATATGAGTCCAATCACCTGCATCAGAGGGCCCACAGGTTAAGGAGAAGAGACGATGCACCGTGCAGGTGATAGCTATTTCTCATTCCTCGCCCATCTATTCTATTTGTACATACGCTAAATTGTACTTTCCACTGCGTGTCTACTAGAAGGTATTGGACAGCTGCAGATGCCCGCCCCCTTACCACCCCACCGCTAGCATCGTGATAGGTAGAAATTCATCCTGCATGAGAACACAGATTTATCATTGGTTGTTGATATCACACAAGGAAGCGCCCTACCCTACCGAAAAGACCTCTCAGCGAGAGATTCCCAACCCAGTCACCCATACTTGATGAATACCTACCGGTAGGTATGAAGACTGATGGAACCCCATCTCGAGTACCTGGTGTCGTACTAGATAGCTGGTCCACAGCTATGACTATCGAACCCGTTCCTCTCCTCTATGGCCTCACAATTCTCTCATAGAGCGACCTATTGTCATGACCTTTCCCCGCGTTTGAGTATGTCGCTCTCGTATCAGGGCCTCGTCAACCCTTGCCGCATCAGGGTCTTCATATCCACGTAACTATACTGCATAGAACTCGCATCCGTGGTCTAGGAGCCCGCTACTGCATTACAAGCAACATGTAGGTATGTACTTAGTCTTGATGCAGTGGCTACTCCGTATTTACTTGACAAGTTAAAACTGCAAGGAATAGTATGTGGATTCGCATTCGCAGCCAGATATCTCGTCAATGATTGGTTATACGTTCCCACGCAGATCAAGTGTGACCCTGATCGACGGAGTGTCATTGGAAGCAAAGCCTACCTGCATAACCGGCTATCGGACGCAAGATAGAAACTGCGGAATTTCTACGATCTTCTCCCCTGTTTAGATAGGTACCTGCCTCTACCAAGGTACTTATCCGAGTTACTGTATTGAATGCTATATGCTATAAGAGGTAGTTATTGCCAGCCAATACCGATTGGCGCGCTGTCCATTGTTAGGTAGTCGAGCATTCATATACGTGCTTCGTTGGATGGAATGACCTTCCGCCGCCCCGTAGGACTTTTGCTTTGCCCTGCGTTGCCCCGCATATGTTTTGTATGTTTGCCGGATGCCAATTTGTGATATTCCGGGCAACGGACGATCTTGAAGGAAGAATGACTGTCTGACTTCAGCTTCAGCTTAGCACTCAGCTGCACAATCGGGGCGATGTCTCTTCTTCGACATCGCCTCATTTCTTTTCTCTCCTCGGTCGATTAGGACAACTGAATATAGGCAATATTGTCAGATTCATAGACAAATATCGCATGGCAAATGCCTGAACAGAAGATCATATGCCAGCTGAACCCAACTTCGGTATCTATCGGCTTGTATTTTTTTAAGGCCTTAGGCTGACAGCCCGCCCCCATGTCTGGGGGCCACGAGCTTGTAAACACCCACAAAGGTAGATCCGAGACATATCGACTACCGACATAATGGCGTCTCTTTTTTTTGCCGCGCATGACATATGAGAAACTAAGACATATTGCAACTTTGGAATGAAGCATGATAGCATAGACAAGCATTTGAATCACGGGAGGCCTCTCGTCGTAATCATAACTAGGATGCCGGGCTTGCGATGGTACCTAATTGCCACACTCCTTACATTTGCTTAGCGCTCTCTCGCGCAAGATGTGCCAAAGTCATTCCAAATACTTACTAGAAGCGGCAAAGAAAGAGATGCCTGCAATTTGCCCACAAGCGGTGACAAATGTGGATGTGAAGAAGGGCTACGACATCAAAAGTATCGTTCGTATCCAACTCGCTAAAGCTTGCGCCTCATGGAGAATCTAACGAGGATCCCTTAAATCATATATCTAAACTGATATTTTAGGATCCTGGATTCAACGTGGTTTATGGGGCATTTTGTGAAGCACTGCCCCAGTACACGCGTATGTAAGCAAACATGCCCGGGAAGTTCGGAGTGGCCAAAAGCTTAGGAATTGTTCTCCCAGATAGGGAGGTCGATATCGACGACGATAGGCTTGTGTAGCCTCCGAGGTCCCGAATGCGGATAGCTGGCTGCCTGGATAGCGCAGTTGACGACACACGTCTCCCTGCGTCCGAGTCGGCTGATCAACCCGGTCCCGTCACTCCGCGCAGATGTCGGACTCCCACTAAGGCCTCGGGTACCGAGCCCCGGACTCGCCCCTTCTGACATGGTTCCTATAGTACCCTGCGTTTTTGTTCGAGTCATCATCGCAGATCCCTCAGCCACAAGGCTTGCCGGGGTTGATGATATCATCGGAAATGGCGATGATGACGACACTTTGCTACCGTCGTTATCTAAGGGCATTCCACCCCTGGCCGTGAGGTCGACTAAGCAGTTCTTCTCATTCCCTACACCTGGGTCCTCCCACTGGAACGTAGTCGCCAGCTCCTTGTATCGCACGAACTTATTTGATAGGTCCCAACGCACACGTTCTACTCCACGCGCCTCGTGGACGTGTCCGCAGAGCGCGAGGCGAGGGCGTACTCGCCACATCGCTTGTCGCAAGCTCTCGCATCCAACCGATTCTCTATGCCGTGACTCGTCCCTGTGGGTTCGCGCAGGTCCGTGTGTGATAAGTATGTCGGTATTGAGGGGGATATCGTTCCATATGCTTTCAGCAGTGGTAGAATCCGAGCGAGGGTACTGGAATGCCCACTTCCCACACGAAGGAATGTAAGGAGAGCCGAATACGTTGAACGTGGTTCTTGGACCGGATGGGGACGTGAGCTTGATCACTTGACCGGAATGCTGGAGATAGATGAGAGGCTTGGAGTGAGTCAGAAGGTTCTGGCAATCGACAGGGTTTTGGGGCGTATTGTTATGAAAGTAATCGCCATACTGCTCGAAGAAGTCGGTGTCTAAGGTTAGATCGTGGTTCCCGGCGATGACCAATTTGCATTCGAAGTCGGCTTTCTCTAGCCACGTCACCTGTTTCTTGAGTTCACTGAAACTCCCCTGGTTTGTTAGGTCTCCGCAGTGGATAAGAACATCGCCCTTTGGAAGTTTCACCGTACAATTGTGTGTATCTGATATACTCGTGCCGTCTACAATCACTTTCGACCTGGCACCCTAAGGGGTGCCGCGCTATGACTAGCAAAATGGGCAAGAGATGCAAATATATCCGAAG
>MU403219.1:0-55299 GCA_022695765.1 Annulohypoxylon moriforme
AAAAATAATAAAATATAATTTATAAATAAGTTTATTTATTTTTTAAAAATAAAAAAATAAAATAAAAAAACGTTTAAAATAAAAAATAAAAAAAATTTTAATTAAATAAAAAAAAGTTTATATTAATTTAAATTATATAAAAATATTATATATATATATATAATATAAGTTATAATAATTTAAAATTATAATATAATAATAAATATATTTAATTAAAATTATATAAAGTTTTTAATATAAAGTTTATATAAAGTTTACGAATATATATTTAATTAAAAAAGTTTAAGAATTTTAATATAAAATTAATAATTTTAACGTTTTTAATATAGTTAATATATATTAAATTAAAAGTTTTCCCGAATTAATTATAACGCGTATTAATTTTGTTCGTTTTTTATTAATTAAACGGTTAAACTTAAAATATTTCCGTTACTAAAAGTAATTTTTCGTTTTAAAAACGGGAATCCATTAAGTTTTAATAAAATTAAATTAAATTAAAAAGTTTTCACGTAAAAAAAATATTAACGAGTTTCATTTTTATAAGTTAATTTAATTTTTATATAATATAATATAATATATTAAAAACTTAAAAATAAATTTTTAATTTTTAATTAATTAAATAAATTTTAATTATTTTTTTAAATGTAATTTTTTAATATTAATTAATTAAAATTTTTATTAAATTTTATTAAATTTAATATTATTATTAAAATAAAATATAATAAAAAGTTTTTACGTTTTAATTATATTATATAATTTATTTTAATAAATTTAATTAATTAATAAATTTATTTTAAAATTTTTTAATTATATATAAAATAAATAAAATTAAAATAATTTTATAATAATTTATTAATAAAAAACGTATTAATTAAAAATAATTATATTAATAAAAATATTATAAATATAATTATTTTTTTAAATATTAATTAAATATAAATATAAAATAATTTTATAAAATATAATATAAATAAAAAAACATTTTAATTAATTAAAAATTATTCGAAAAAATATATTTAAAAAAAATAACTCGTATAATTACTTTTACTTTTTATTAACTGAGATTATACCATAAAAGTGGGGTTCGTTAATACCCCCCCTACGTGAAAACCCCTTAGTTTGACTTAATCGTCAGGTAGATTAGTGGAGAACATAGACCTTACCATTCTAAGACTCCCGACCGACTACCGATCCGACTCTTTGGCTCCAAATTAGCTTCCCCGTCCTTGGCACGAACTTGATTCGCCTAGCTGATGGGTCCCCGCGTGTGTCCCTGCATAAGCATGCTTGCCCTCCGCAGACGACGTCGTCCCAAGGTCATGGGAAGGTAAGATGACCCGCCGCCTAAGTATTGCGCGATCGAAACCCGGTAAGGCGATCGTCTAGAATCCGCGTCGCGCTCGATATAAAATATGGATGGCGATGGGTGGGTAAACCTAGGGGCGTGTCTAGGTACTGCTGCTCCTTGAATCTCGCCATTTATTACTGCCTACCTAGGCAGGTATCTATCCAAGGAAAGCGTACCGACAGTTTGCGAACATGGTCCGTCTCGCCGTCACAACCGCCTTCCTGGCTGGCCTTTGGGATGCAACAGGTGTCTCCATGCTAGTCTGCGCGGAGCAGCACAGTCCGGCATATCTAAACTCGTCTCTCTCACCTAAGAAACGAGCGGCAGACCTACTCCAGCGTATGACCTGGGAAGAAAAGGTAGGCCAGCTCGGTGGTGTCAGACGGACTCTTGGGCACACCAATGGGCAAGCGACTTTTAATAAGACGGCTTTCGATGTTGTTCACAAGACTCAGAACGGGCAGATAGGTACGTGAGGGACACTGAACTATCCTGACGAATGGCGCGGATAACTTACTGACATCTGAGGATAGGCCTAGGAGCTCAGTATAACTATGCCAAGGATGTACTGCCAGTCGTGAATGGACTGCGTGCTGATCAGATCAACAATACGAGACTGGGCATTCCGTATGTGGTGATTACCGATTCTATCAACTCCATGTGGGTGTCTGGCGGAACTTTATTCCCTGGTGCTGTTTCTATGGCCTCATCGTGGAATCTGGATTTGTATGGGCAAGTCGTTTCTGCTATCCGAGACGAGAACCATGCGCTTGGTGTGAATTGGGTTCTTTCCCCGGAGCTTGATGTTGCTTATGACCCCAGAAATGGTAGGAATGGCGAGATGTGAGTTTTCCGAAGTCGTCGTGATACAAGGGACACTGACTGACTATAGATAGGTTCGGAGAGGACACTTATCTCATTTCTCAATTCGGCACGAAATATGTCCAAACTATGCAAGAGAAGGACGAAAACGGCTTCGTTATGATTGCAACAACAATTAAGCATTGGGTTTACGGTCGCGGCAATGGCGGTGTCAATCGAGCGAGTATGTCTGGAGGCATAAATCATATCATGAACGATCTCGCCGCCCCGTACATCAATGTTATCAAGGAAGCTAATCCCGTCTCATTAATGGTCTCCTACGCATCGGTAGATCGCATACCAATGTCTATCAACAGACACATGATCCAGGATATACTAAGGGAGACCATTGGATTTGAGGGTTTGGTCATGTCAGACGCTAGTTCCATACAGTACACCACGGCAGAGTCGAAGGTCTCCAAGTCTCGGGAAGATGCCGCTCAAAAAGCCCTCCGCGCCGGGCTCGAGCATGAATTATCTCCTGATGGCACAGGTCTCTATACAACTCTGATTAACGAAGTCAATAACACCGAAATCGCAAATCTGATTGATAGATCCGTCTCCGCCCTGCTCGAGATTAAATTCAAGACCGGAGTATTCGATAACCCTTTACCTTCCGCCGAGAAAATGGAGAGCACACTGAGAAATGAGCGCCACTTGGAAATAAATCGGAATATCTCTCGGGAGGCTATCGTACTCCTAAAAAATGACGGCATCTTACCCCTCCAAAAGAGTAACGTAAGCAAGATCGCAATTGTGGGTGCGTACGCAGACATGATCAACGCCGGCATGTACGCGGCTTGCAATGCTACCGACCCCTCTTATGGCGACTCATTGCGTCGTAGCCTTGCGAATAAACTTGGGGATGATAATGTCCTCTACGCTCACGGTGTCGATGCGCTTCCTTCGAATGATAGCTCAGGCATCGACGCAGCCGTGGCAGTTGCTAGGGAGGCCGGAGTTGCTATTGTGGTACTCGGCTCAGGATACGGCACATTTGATACGACCGAGATAAATAACCGTCGTACGGATGGTGAGGGATTTGCGCATGCGGAATTGGGGTTCCCAGGGCTCCAACAACAGCTATTGGATGCTGTGCTAGACACCGGTGTTCCTACTATACTAGTTATGAGCAGTGGGCAGACCTTCGTACTCAACGAATCGACGATGCGATCTGCTGCTATTATTCACTCCTGGCTATCTGGCGAGTTCACCGGCGACGCCCTTGTCGAAATCCTCTTCGGCGACGTGAATCCTAGCGGAAAGCTGACGGTGACGATGCCACAGGCTAACGGCGCATTCCCTGTCGCATACGATTATCTTCCATCTGACGACAGAGGAGGTTTTGGTGCTGCTACATTATACGACTGGCAATGGCCACAAGTAACTCGATACGCGCCCTTGAGATTCGGGTTTGGTTTGAGCTATACGACGTTTAATGTCTCGCCACCAGTAAATCCGAGTGAAGTATCGAACGGTGGTAACGTGTCGGTAAGTGTAAGCGTGACAAACACTGGGAAAATTCCGGGCAAGGAAGTAGTGCAATTGTATTATCGACCGGAGTATAGTGTGATCGAGTTTCCCGTCATGAAACTCGTCCGTTTCGTCAAAGTAGACCTAGCTCTAGGCGAGTCCAAGGATGTCGAGTTGATAGTGCCTCATAACGAGCTTGGATATTACGTCGATGGGGAATGGAATGTGGGCTCCGGGAACTATACATTCTGGATTGGAAGTAGCTCTAGGACGGAAGATTTGCATCAGTTTAATGTGACGATATCATAGTAGATAGAAGCTGAATGGCATTGATGTGAGCCAGTTCATGACAAGATTAATGTTGATGGGATGTCAATAACCAAGGATGAAATATCGGCGCCAAAAACAAGTGGTATAGATCGCACTGTTCATATATGATTCAGTATACTGGGTTGATAAAAAATGTAATCTCTTTCCTTTCATGGAGAGGGGTTGTGGAGCCAATTATTATCATATTGCCCAAACCACAGGGAGAAAGGGAATTGAAAACTCTCTGTTTGGTCCGACAGGGATGGACTGAAGACAGAGTCGCCATAAAATTGAGCTGGCTGGGTTGAACCATTCTCTGAATAGTCCTCAACATTATATTCAGCAGGCAAGGATTCTCGATCTTGCATAGCTGGTAGCCCGTTTTGTGCGAGGGGAAGTTGGAACGATGCCTTCGGGTCTTTTGGATTTTTCTGCTCAGCTGTTGCCGTCTGTTCATCGTCGTCTTCTCCGTCTGAGAATTCTGCCTGTCTCAGTAGGCTATGAATTGCCAGTCGTTGTCTGGTTTTCGCAGCTGATGAAAGTTGGTCCTCGGAGTCTCCGGAGGACTTGGCGTTGGCATCGGATGGTGGGGAGAGGGGTGTATGACCCTGCTGAGAGAACGTCTTAACGGAACGCTGCATCTCCTCAATTATTGGCCTTACCAGCACTGAAGTGCCATAAAATCGTTTTAATGCAATTAGACATAGATCGACTCTGCTGATAGCAAATTCCGGGCTGAGTCGGTCTCTAGTTGTACCAAAGCGCGAGATGAAAAGGAGAAGACGTGCGGCGTGGTACGCGCAGATGGCTACATCAAATTCCAACAGAGGACAGTCTGTGCTCTGTTGGTTCAGATTGGTCAAAATGTCGATGATCGACATAGAATGTTTAAGGCAGTATCGTTCTGCTGCCGCTATATCGTCAGAATCAATAGCACGAAGCACTACGGCAGGCGCTGCTTCAGGATATCCATTTAATAATATGCGATATAGATCGCAGTGGCTCTGATGCCATGAGACGATGGCTAAGACTCTTCGGGGCAGCCAAGGGTTTCCTAGTAGTTCGGTAATCTGATGAGATGACAACTCAGTGCTGTCCAGCATTATCGAGCCGACTTCCATCAGACTTTGCTGAAAATCTCGAATGAGTTTAGGCAGCAAAGGGTAGGGTTGCTCGCAAAGCGCCACAGCCCTCGTCAATTTCATGATATCTCTCCGAACATTCTCTAATCTTATGTGAAGACTGTACGATCCATGGTCTCCGGGTTGGTCGGCGCCGCTAAATTCTTCTTCTGAACTTGGCAGTTGGAGGTAAATGCTTTCGAAAGGGCAAAGCTCAAATTCTGGGAGCCCCACAGAGAAGTATCTTTCGGTGATTTTCAGCGACCATACGATGCGCCGGCGTACTTCCTTAGCGACGGGGTCGAGATCTTGTCGCTCATGATTCAGGCGCATGGCTGCGGCAGAGCGAGCTGCAATGGCTATAAGCATAAAAGCTCTCTGGAAGCGGCTAGTTTCCATACGGTAGTGAATGATCAGAAGAAGGGCCTGTAAACGAGGTACGGTGGGAGATTCGATATGCTGCCAGATATACTGTTCAGATTCCTGAATCCAAACGGACGCTTCTTCTAAGTTCTGTGATGTGTAGAGGGAAGTTATCGCGCTAATAGCTAGAACCAGTACCTTATGTTGGGCACCGTCCCTACATCGTCTTTTGGTCGATGCGGGGTGCAAAAATGCAAATGACGGCATGGGGTAGATTTTCTCGAAGAAAATGTCAACAAGACTCAGCATCCCCTCTGATATGATAGCTGTTCCCTCCTCGTCATCTTCTTCAAGGGACGAGGCAGTGGAGATTGAGCTCAAAGCCGGTCGCTTAGGAGTTGGGTAAACGCATGTACGCCCGCGCCGCTTGCAATTGGAGCATCGCGGCGTTGAGCCCGAGCATTTTATCTTAGACTCACGGCAGGTTGCGCAAGCTCGCACACCCCGCAACCTTCGTGGTACGCTTAGGGAAATAGACGTTGAAGCAAAGGAGCAATCCAAGCCGAGACGTTCGCAGTTTGCGCAATTGCCTGGTCGTTTATCACATTTGACCTATGATATGATTCCAATGTGAGCGGTCTGAGGAGAGGTAAATTCTCTGTAGTTCAAGACGACAATATCTTACCTTACGATGCCGGCACTGCGCGCAAGTTCCGGGAATGAATGATGGACCTGTTGCGTTGAAACAAGTGACACGGGCTTCCATTCTGATATAACTGCCCTTTCTTCCCGGGCGTGGAGCTCTCGTCCGATTTAATTATTAGTCCATCTAAAGTTGGCCATGATATATTTATGATAATGGATATTTATGAACTTAAGGCGAACCGTCCATTCGAACCAATGGCTTGGCATAGGCTTGATAGGATCTTAACAACTTCTGAATCATTAAAAATACTCAGGAGATGGGACGATAGGGATTGAGATTGAGCTCATTGAGTTCTTGGGAAAGAAAGCTGTAAACTTGATGTGTGATGCTCGTTGAAGAAACGATCTATGCTGTCAACGTATGAAATGCAGTTAAGGGGAGTCCGCTTCGCGGGGAAGAAAGCCTTATAACTGCATAGCGCTCCCATAAGCGGTAAGTAGCCCTTCGGTAATACGATTACTTCGACATCACTTTTATAAGAATACATATCTTATCATGTAATAGTATTCTTCGTACTAATTCCAATTGGGTGAGCCTTTTTCCCCAGCTTCCGCATAATAACCTTAAAATCAAGCAAAGAACAACATAAGAACTCTTTGATTTAGGACGAGTAGATACCTATTTAAGTGACCTATAGATGGCGGGATATACATATGTATTCATCTGAGGGGATTGGTTAATACCGAGATCAATAACATTACTAGGTAAGTAGGCATCCAAGGATAGGTACCTTGCCGGGTTCACTTAGACACCTACCAGGTCCTACCTAGTAGACCACATCTATACAAATTCCACACATGAGAAACTTCATGTCGGTACCCGGGCTTGAAGTATGGGTTTGTGGCCCAATGTTATTACAGGTCATTTTACTCTTTAGGCTGCAGCACCATTCGGATGTTTCATTGGTCCTATCTCAACGCCTCGCAAACAAAAATCTGTACGGGACTTGCTACCGCACTGCGCCTGTCCGCCTACGTCAGCCACTTAATGGAATCAGTTCCTCTCATAGCATCATTCTTTCCGACTGATACTTCGAAGTCTTCCATTACGAATGTCTAGCCGGATCAAGAAAGGAACCGAGCCGAAAGCATATCTGTTTATGTACCTAAATACACTCCTTTTTTCTTGCCTGTTCTCCAGTATCAAGCAAGTATTTCGTTGACGACTCTCAGCACACGTCAAACTCGTCGTATTATATTGATCTTGTACATACCCTTAACATAGTTGATAATACCTGAAATCACCGCTATGACTACTACCAGATCGCGCTTCCGAGCAGTGAACGAAGATAAGTCTAGCCCGGAACCAAGCACTCGTTCTCTAAAGCGGACGATCGATACCACTGAGCAAAATGACGATCCTATCAGCCCAGAAGAGGAACCAAAGGCTCCGGCTGATGATCAGCCGGGTCTTGACTGGGATTGGGTGAAAGCTCTTGACCAAGATCCAACGAAACACGATTATTTCCCCGACCCGTTTACGCCGCCCGCCCACGATAAATTCACCGGCGATGATGATGATCAGCCAAAGTTGACGACTGCTGATGTCGACCTAACCGATTACACTGCTTGGGTTCTGGCAAGGATCAAGAAGATGCTTATTAGTAGGGCTGTTATATTCATGGTTCAAGATCCGAAAGTGTGAACGGCTCCTATCTACACAATCTGATTGATGTATCGAAACTAATTATAACCAACTAAAGCTTAAAGTCAAATGGACTCTCGCCCTGAATACCCACATTTACAATCGAGAACGCAGATATCGAGAGTTGAAACTGGTGAAATATCAATCGCCGGTTAGTAACAGCGAAGGCAAGTTTAAACTGATTCTTTTCAGCTACCTCTGAATATACCTTCTAACAAACTAACCCCCCAGCTGCCTACGCTGCGATGGTTGGCATCATCTTACCTCCCGAACGATCCTGTACGAGTTGTAAAGCAAACAACAGCCCCTTCCGAAATTGTATTGTCTTGCCTGGTTATCTTAATGGTTCCTGCGCGGGATGCCATTATAATAGCGGTGGAAGCAGATGTTCGCACCGCGATGGTAAGTGTTGATTTATTCGCTGACCAGGTAATACTTCTGACGATAATAGGTGGGAGAAAGCGAGCCAGGGTAGCCGGCATGCTCAGGGCTGGTCTCCCTTCGACCTTATTCCAACCGGTACCTGATGAAAACATACAGGACGATGAGGAACGGCCGGCCCCCTTGAATCCTGTTCTCTATCAAGCGGTTGTTAGGATGAAAGCTGAGATACTCGACATTTTAGAGAAACTCGAGTCTCTCGAACGACTAGGGACATATACAGTGTAATATCCCCGGTATAGTTATTTTTATTCCATCATTCATCCGAAATAGCTTTGATAACATACTAGGTATGGGTTAATGAAAGGCTCAAGTTATGCTCCCCAGTTCATGAAGGTAGAAGTTTTCTCTCTCCAAGGGTGACCGAAACTAGGTAGTGGGGTTTTAGGGGTTTTAGGTGGTTCGAGCAGACACCCCGCCTCCAGGGCTATTGACCAGGATGCTTAGCACCTAGTAGGTACCTAGTAGGTACATACCTAGATAGGTACCTAGGCACCTAATCGTCCCTCACCCCTAAGCCTAAGCCATCGCCCAATCTCCATCTATTATTTCAGGCTGTTAGCAGTTTCAACCCAAAGAAATATCCTCTATAATTTGCTTGAAACAGTGGACTGGTAGCCCACACTCGCCGTCGGATGAACCGGCTCGTCGCCAATTTCTTGCATCTTCTTCTCTAGCATGCGCGTCATGTCCTTGATGACCTGCTCATATTCCGGTTCATTATAAACATTAAACAGCTCCAGAGGGTCGCGTTCGCAGTCGAACAACTCCCATTCCTTCTCGTTCTCTGCCCCGGGCCTCGCTCCAGCCACCCCCAGGTGCTCATTGTACCAATAAATTAGTTTATATCTCTGGTCACGCACGCCGTAGTGCGCTCTCGCCTCGTGAATAATATCGTTGTGCATCCAGTAGCGGTGATACGCAACCTGTTGCCAGTCTGCTGGTGTCTTTCCTCGCAACAGCTCGCGGAATGATACCCCTTGCATGTAGTTAGGCATCGGGAGCTGAGCGAAATCAAGCCACGTCGGCGCAAAATCGACATTGCAGATAATGTCGTCACATACGGACCCTTTGACAATTTCCGCGGGATACTTAATCAAGAACGGCATCTGGAAAGACTCTTCGTACATGAAACGCTTATCAAACCATCCATGCTCTCCCAGGAAGAAGCCCTGGTCCGATGTGTATATGACGATGGTGTTGTCCGCAAGCCCGTTCTGGTCGAGATAATCCAACATCCGCCCGACGTTATCATCGACCGACTGGATCACGCGAAGATATCGCTGCATGTATCGTTGAAACTTAAACTCGGCCAGCTCGTTCTTACTGTTAAATGTAAACACGGTACCGTCTTCCTTATCAATTAGTCTCGTTGCGTCAACTGGGATCTTTCGTTGGCTCGAGCCAGACTCTTGGACCACCCGTTCGCCAACCCGGCTTCCGCCGTCCGGTTGGACAAGCCCGAGATCTTGATATGTCAGATCCTCCGCGACACGCATCTTAGCCACTTTTGCCGCCTTGGCACGGTTCTTATAGTCGTCTGTAAACGTCTCCGGCACTCGAATCGGCTTGTCGGCGTATAGATGTTTATGCTTGTCGTCGCATTCCCAGGATCGGTGGGGAGCCTTGTGGTGACACATGACGAAGAAAGGTTTACCGGTATTGCGAGTCTCGCTTATGAAATCTAGACATTTATCGGTTATGATGTCTGTGACATAGCCCGGCTCAATTTTCTCGCCTTGAGGCTCGATAAATTCGGGATCCCAGTAATCGCCTTGGCCGGGCAGGACGGACCAATAGTCAAAACCGGTAGGTTCATGTGCTGGACCTTCTCCCATATGCCATTTCCCAACCATCGCAGTCCTATATCCTCCAGTCCGAAGGTGCTTGGCGACATTTGGCAGATGCTTGTTAATGCTATCATTTAGCGTCATGACTCCATTGACGTGGTTGTGTGTACCTGTCAGAATAGCCGCACGCGACGGTGTACAAATCGAGTTCGTCACGTAACAGTGATTGAACTTCATTCCCTCGGAAGCTAGTCTGTCAATATTCGGAGTATGGTTGATGCCAGCTCCATAGCAACTTATTGCTTTGGAAGCATGGTCATCGGCCATGATGAAGATAATATTGGGTCTTTGGGATTCCATGATACCTTTTGTGTTCGTCTTCAATACCAATCCCTTGTCCAGTAAAGCCAAGTGTTCTTAAAAAAATAATAAAAGAAGAAGAAAAAACTACCTACTATCATTCCAACAAATAAATATTTGTCTAGGATCCATTATACGAGGAGATGGAAGTCCACCCACTCTCCGATCCCTCAGCCCGACCTTACGATTGTGCAAACCATCTATTACGTGGGGGTAAACTAAGGCCCTTTCCGTAGACGCATGAGCAACCAGTTTAGGTATTGGTCATACCTAGTTTAAGAGACATAAATAACAATTACTAGTTAAGTGACAGCTCTGGTGTGCCATCGTTCATCAGTATGTTCAGCATTGGTGCGGGTTGTGTGGGCCAACTTGATCCGACTACCGAGTCTATATTCGGTAGTCGGCCAATTTGCTAAATTTATCTAGGAAGTCAAGGATGTTAATATGAAAGTAGTCATTTTATGCTTGACCATGAATCTGGCCCTCCGACCGATAACCGAGTCTGGTTAAGGTTAAGTTGTTCTCTGTATTGATGAGACGGGCTCAACAGCATTAGGATCCACGGGAGTCCAAAGTAAGCCACGCAGAGCTTCAAATACTAGGTGAATAAGAGCACACATGATTCGTCGCATTCAATATCGAATCAAACATCCAATATGTTCTCTGATATTACTCACTCTAGTCTACACCATCTTCTTCCGTTCCTAGGCATCCAGTTTCCTCCTTAACATCAAGCTTTTCGAATTGTTTCCTAGCTTCTCGGTAATCATCATCTTTGCTTACATCGCTAGTCTCCGCCGTGTCATTCACTAACTCCTCAGCCATCGCCTTACCCTTCTTGGTTGCCTCAAGAGCGGCTGGCTTAAGTGAGCCATCTTCGTTTACGTCTTCCTTGAGGTACAGCGTGAAGACTATGACTAGGTACGATTGATCGGTCGAACGATTCCGCAGCACGTACCTAAGGGTGTGTGAGCGCTTTGGGGTGGACCTAGATACAGCCAAGCAGAGTAATGAGAAAGGGTAAATCCAAAGAGGCATAACTTTAAGAAGGAAATACGGCCAGAGGTGATGAGCTTTCTTACCTTAAGCTCTGGCCATCCCAGTATTTCATGATTGGCAAAGTAAATCCTGGTAGGCGCAAGCTAAACTCATTGAAGTCCAAATAAGGATTGAAGAAATCGAGACAGTAGGTATTTCCATACTGGAAAACCCATCTACTCTTATTGGCAGGTTTGAGCGCCCATTTCATTCGGTCCTTCGCCGTCCCTGGAACGCCGACGTCTTGTCGTCCTTTCAACCCGCTTTCGTCACCGCCTTCTTCAAACCAAAGCCCTCCCTTTTCTGGGCTGACTTCTCCTTGCCCCACATGGATAGCATTGAAGGATGATAGAGCAGGTCCGTATAGATACGGCTGATCAGCGTATGCATCTCCCTCAAGGCCAGGATCGATCCACCACCTCACGATATTCATAGCATAGCTAAAGCCGGGCGGGAGGCGATCTCGGATAGGGTGGTCAAAATCATTGCCGAATTGTAGATCCTCACCCGAGATTCCGGGTTCTAATTCCTCGTCAGAAGACTCCTCGGTAGGCACCGTGGATGAGGATCTAGAAGATGAGGGATCCTGTGTAGACCTAGATGCTGATGACGATCTAGATGGTTCCGTAGAATATTCCTTGAATTTGGATTTAGTCGCAGGCTTCTTTGGCGTGAAGCGAATAGCTATACTATACTGATCTTTGTTGGTAGCATGAGGCTCTTGGGAGAAGTATGGTGATGTAGTTGGCGAATTCCTTGGCAATCCGTGGTAGTTTTGCACACGAACGTTAAGTTCAGCATCTATTAAATCACTGCTAATTTTAACTGGTTCGTGCGAATTGACTGGGACGAGGACGTGACTATCTAGGTCATAGTCCGACCCAGCGGTCACCCGGATGATATATTTCTCTGCCATACTGCGCACCAGTTTGTTGTCAATACGTCGTTATCACCACGGCGAATGTAGTAGTTTATAAGAATGGAATGATTACCCGAGCACTGATACCGTATTGTTTTATCAGGTCCTAAGCAGCTCCAGTGTATGCACGGCGGACGGAGTAGCATATAATGGGCCTATGGAAGCGCGACGAAGATAGGGAAAGGTACGTAAACGAGCGAGGGGTGCCTATCTGGGGAGGTAATAATACAATAAGGAATACTAAGAAAAAAAAAACACAATCATCAACTATATTCTCAACAGAAACGTAGAGGACGATGAGAAGAGGATTATAACAAAGAAATGTAATCAGATTGAGATTTCTTTGTAGAAGTATCCGAGGCTTATTATGTACCTAGTAGGTTTCAAATTTTGTACCTTGGACGATGGTGGATGACGTCGCTAGCCGTCGTTGGTCAGGGTTCTCTGCACAGACCACACCTTATTTGATGGAGACGAAACTCCTGTCTCGCCCCTAAAGCCATCGGATGTAGCTGTAATTATAGGTTCCCAATGAGAACTAATAGAGGAGCGTTTCACATCAATCAGATTTTATTCACCTGGAAATGGGCTTTTCACATTACAGCTATAAGATATAGAAAAGGGCCTTGCCTAATAAGTTAAAAAAAATAAGTAGGTTGTTTAATATTATGATGCGAATTCCGATATTTCTATGTACTTGAAAATTATATATATATACTAGAGGCAATATTAATTCACTATTTGGGCACGAGAAATTGATCGATGTCGACTCGTTCGAAGAAGCTAATGTGGCCGAAGCCGACCCAATACTGAGCTAGGCGATTGTGCGACAATAAGAGGAGCTGCGATTCAATATATCTGTCTATACATGGATTAGCTAAAAATGGTAGCATATAATATGATGCCAAGTGTATCTCACCATTGTAGAATCCCATATGAGCTATGTGACCCTTACTCTTCACCACCCGAGACCCCTCAAATGGTGGTTCGCGGGCCGTGCCAATGAAGCCATCTTCGCCAAGATCATCGGCGACGAAAGTATATTCGCCCCTCGGCACGTTAGCATCGCCCGTCAGCTTAATCGCCTCCAACCGGCCACGATAAACACGCTCGTGCAAAAAACGCTCCTGGAACTCCTCTTCCGTTTCATTTTCAAGCCGCGCCAGTGGCCGTTTATCCCCGTCATCAACATCGGGCTGGTTAATCAGCAGGAACTCGCAGCCGTGCCCACTATAGTCTCCGACCCATATTCCCCTCCAAGGTCTCTCCGCTGTCGGCGTGTAGAGGTAGGGTTCCAGGGTTGAGTAGGTCACTACTTCCTCAGCAAAATGCACGCCGAGAGTCGGTGGTCCCATTTCCATCCACTGCCTAATACGAAAGATTTGATCAGATGCCTCTGAACGGTTGCGGGGCTGCCACATCGCCGCGGTTGACCTTGTGTAGTTTATGGATGTTGCAAGAGGATGAACTCCAGCAGGTTGACCCGTTACTCGATGTCGCGCCGGAATTGCAGGCGGAGGCCAGACGTAGCCATGAGGGAACTCCGGCGCCATCCGGCCGTTTAAAGCTTTCTTATCCAACGGCTTTGCAAGAAGAAAATTAGTAAACCGAGGATCTGTTCCATTTTTGATGCGCATCGGCTGTTCCGAATAGAAATGCCGAAAAGGTGAAGACGATTTGCCGCGAACTATGTTCTCAAGGCTATCAGCGTTAAGCTGTAAGATAGGCTTGTCAAGGTGCAGCTTCACTGATGGCTCAAAATGATGAATGTGGACGTCCCGGTCAGCAAGCCACGGCTCGCTCCCTTCTTTACTTCGCGTAGAAACTAGTTGATATCCTTCGATACATCCTCGTCGCTCATCGTAACGGACGATAATCATTTGACCTGTCAATTCGCGGTCGCAAAACCACAATTTGTGTTTTGTCAAGAACCAGTATGGGTCGTGCGATATGTAAAGCTCGCGCCAACTCTTACACGGGTACGGGGTGGTGATGCGATTCCCAGGAAGATTTAACAAAACGTGCCGTTTCCATTGTGAATCGGAATTCGCGTGGTTGCGTAGTACGCGACAGACGAGGGAGACTGCAGCTAGCTCAAGAGGAGTCAGCCAGGAAAGTATCGCATCGATGAGCTCGGAGGGAAGATCGAGGAGAGGGGTCCTCTCAGGAGGGCTGCTCGAAAATGATTTGGTGGGACTCGAGTCTAGAAATCATTTGTCAGTTAGGGGGAACTTGGAATCCAGGGCTCCCGTGTTTACAAAGCCAGGCAGGACGTGGTTATGGTTTGCGGGATAGAGGCATGAATCCACGAACCTCGGCTTGTTGATGCGCTTGTAGTGCGTCGCTTTACCGGAGTGTCGAGGTCGTCTTCTAAGTCGGGATCGAGTAAATTACGGTTGTGATCCGTAGCATCCCACCGCACATCGTGGGCGGGGACAGATTTGACAAGGAGGACATTTTCTTCAATTTCAGGGTCTATTCCTCCGTAACTAACAGCAGGGTTGTGAACATTTATTGTGCCGGTTTTTGATCCAGAAGCTGATGCAGATGTAGATGCAGATGTGGATGCAGATGCCTCGTTATCCTGTGTCGTCTCAGCTCCGGAGCTAGAGTCATCAGATAGGTTGGTGATGGCAGATTTCGGATGCCAAATTCGTCCTCGCCCTTCCTCAGCCATCTTCTACGTCTGCGGCGGGACCCTGAGCACAGTCGCACAAGCGATAAGTTCGGTGGCTTTGAAGGATCCAATTGACAAGGGTCACCAGCCACGTGGTGGAGAGCTAAGAGGGGGGAAGGCCGAGTCGGTCGCGGAGAGGACAGATTTAACGAGATCCAGATCGCTAATAATCTTAGCCAAAAATTGACACCCCGGGCGACCGGTATTCGAAGGTGGCAATATTGAGTCCTAATCACCGTACTGCCGTAGAATTTGGTGGAGGTTAGTAAGTAATAGCGGGCGACGGGCGACGGGAGACGGACAGCAAGCAATAAGCAGCTGACAGGTCAGGCGTCATTAAATGGCTAGGAGCTAAGAACAAGGAGGAGGGTTTATTTGATTCTCATAATGACGGTAGGTCAGGTATTTCAGTTTCAGACCCAACGTAGATGCAACAGCTCGTCCGTATGGAAAGTGGGCACAATAAACGGTGGCGACCAATAGCGGGATTTGGAATTGGCGAAATCATTGATTTGACTGATGGCGGTCCGGGGCTGGGCTTTTTTTTTTCTCTCTCTCTCTCGGCTTGATAGTGTGTCCTTGGTTCTTGGTCCCTTGGTATTCTGTAGTGTCCACGAAGTTCTGGGGGGTCTCAGCCTGTTTTTAAAAGAGCCCTGGAGCTCAAAAAGATTGGAATTCGGTTTGGCTTATCAACATTTGGTAGGTGCTTTGGTTAGCTATACCAAGTAGTTAGGTCGTCAAATTTGTCAAGTATGTTGTCCATGCAATAACGCCGACCGTATTCATATCATCAGCCATTTCTAGCAAGCTCTGCGTAGGTAGGTACATGTATGTAAGACCTGGTAGGCACAACATTGAAGGAGAAAATCGATGGGGATTGGATTGAAGGAGTCGGAGCCGAGCCGGTTCTAGGTGGATTTTTAGTACAACCGTAGAACTGTAAAAAGTAACATTGGAACAAGCAAGATAAAAGATCCCACCTGTTGCTTCCTTGTTACTTTGAATTTCGGTATCACCTTTGCTGGCTGTTGCTACATCCAGCGCATCTCTATGATCCACCGGGTTGGGACGGGAAGGTCCCAACTTTAGGCTCCTAATCAAGTCCAGTAGGAGCCCTGGAGGTAGCCCTGGTACTTCCAGCGGAATTCCTAGGCCTGGAATCCAGGCTCTTATGGAGGCTCCTAGGATCCTAACCCTAGCCCCTAGTTGCTGGCAGTACAGGGGGTTGTAGACGCTATAGCCGCAAATCTTAACGCTTCACCCCAGCAGCCCCAGGTGTCACTGCCTTGACAATTCGGCCCCTTTGTACCGTATTTTTAAACTAACCTTCTAACTTTAACCTTAACCTCTCCTCCGCCCTTCCTCCACTCCTCGCATCTTCCTCAATTGGTTAGGTACCTACCTTAAGTACCTAGTACCTACTCTATCTTTCATCTTCATCTCCCGAGTCTTTCACTTTCAATATTCCATTATTAGGTACCTAAACTAGAGATATCATATCATACCTAGTATTGATCAAAATACGAGAGGTCATATGTCATTCACCGTTTGGCCCATCAAATACGTTTTAGGCACTACAAGCTGCTAGACTATGTGCTACAGCGCCCCCTCGTCGGTCCAAGGGTCCCGTTTTCTTCCTCCGGACACCTCAAACCGACCCGGAAGACACTTGTGACGAAAAAAATCCCACAGCGTATCACAGTCCATGACCCTATCACACCACACAACTCTAACCTCCACGCTCGGCTGTAACTTCAAGATGTGGCTAGTCCTCCAGACCACCGGTACAGTTAGCTAACCCATGCACTGTCGCCGACAGTCTGCCCACCAATACCCACTGTCGCTTCGTCGATATCTCACCTTGTAGCATACCCGATCTGATTATGCCCTGGCCCCCATTGGAACGGCTGCCCATTCCTGTCATGGGAAAAGGCCAGGGGTCTCAAGAAAAGGGACCAGCCATTCTCGGACTACAGATCCAATCCGGTATGCTACACCTAGAGATGCAACGATCCCGGGTCTATCAACAAGAAAGGTTCAAAATTACAACTTCGTAGTTGTTAGATTTACCTAGACATATTTTCGTCTGTTTTTTTTTTCGATATCTCCAGGATCGACGCGTTGTTTTGGGAAAGAAAACAGAAGAAGAGCCGAAAAAATCACCCTTCGTTTGCTCAGACAGCAACACCAAGCCAATCACAAAGCTCGCCCTACCTGGTAAGGTTATAGGATGATACTTCTCTAAATAACCGCCTTCCTTTCTAGTTGTCTATTGAGATTCTTATGGAAATGCCATGTCCACGCCTAAATTTACCCGTCTATATTTCTCGATATGCCCATGTAAGTCCAAGCAGCTCGGCTCTTGGCTACAGTCCTACTGTGTTGAAGCCCAGGGCCTATCGTGGGTACTCACCTATCCTTTTATATCCATGTCAGATCGTTAGATGTTTGTCTTATACGACACAAATCACATACGATCGGCATCGTTTCTTGGCATGTGTGCTATATTTACTAAGGCTAGAACGTTACCATCACCGATGCTGGGAACATTCCCGGCGAGGTTAGACTTCACAGATCAGGCTCTCGCCTGGCGCACTTGAGCACCACACTTGGCATTTTGGCGGCACAACGCTTGGTCATCTGCGCATCTCGGAGCTTCAGATCCCCTGCGCATCTTGCCCCGGTACGGACGCGAATGCGACTCAATCCGTTATCAGTAACGCCAACAAAAGTCGGAACTTCAATTCGCCAACGGGAACCAGCTCCCGTGATGCCTTCGGCAGTCATTCAGCATTGAAAACAAGGTGCTCATCAGGGTATCGATCATTGGAGTTCCAGATTTGGAGAGCCGCTGCTATTTCTGTCATAGCCCGCGCAGCTTTTGAGCTTCCTCTTCGAGCCTGCCTGATTACTAGGACGGCTAGGGACTGTATAAGGGTTAAACTCCCTAGCTATCCCGTGCAAATTAAGCAAACCGAGGTCGTTCCGCCTTTCCGCCGTCTTCCACTGCTCGGCGGGCATAATGTTCCCAGCCACGCCAAGAATCGAGGAATCACGGCATAAAGTTATATACCTTATACATAGCTACCCTCATAATCACCTATCTAAGGTCTAGCTAAACTCAAGCCCAAGGCCATGGGACTTGTTCATGATCCTTGGGTGATCGCCGCACATATTTCCGGCATTGTTTCAAGGTTTATTTACATAGCAAATGCTTTGTTTCCTATTTTATTTCATAGCCCGGAGGCTTCTCCCTTTTCGACAAATTGCGTCGAGGTTAGAGAGGTAAGGCCAGACAAATGATGTGTTCGAGGATAGTTATCAAATCATTTTCACCCAGTCAGCCAGCCAGAAAGAAAACTTCTACTAATCTACTCTTATATGGGTACAGCCGATTCTTAAAAGCAGTTTTCTCTACAGTTACGTATCGACGTTCACCCATCAGGCGAAATTCACCATTTGAATGATCGTCATAGCATAGGAGAGACCTGACGGAAATCCTGTTCATACCCAGGTACTAGGTAGGTTTGCAAGGAAATTAAGACTCAAATCATTCCCATTGTATATGCGGAAAACCTTGCTGTAGCATAGTGGCGTATGCGGCCATATGCAGGCCTAAGCTATCCGGTCAACGCACATTAGATGGTGTCTCCGTTCAGGTAATTTTTCTTTTTCGAGTCTCATTTCCATTGCATTGCATTGTCTTCGTCGTAGATACTTCAGTACATATGAACCATCTTGAAATATCAGTATTCTCCGATGTCTGGAGACTTATTAAAAAAACTCTTATAGAATTGCTTTTGAATTATTGACGAATGATTGGTTGATTCCTAAGACCTACAGGTCTATGTAATTACACATACGTGTACTGATTTTGTTGGTATTGTCGCAATATCCACAAACACCTAAATGACATAATATGATTCATATGTAGTGTGTCCACGAGATACTTGCCTACTTGCCTACGTATATGCACGTATTTATGTGACTACTTACATATCCATGGATGTATAGTACTGAGGTAGTCATCGTGTTGCCCAAGTGTGAGCCAATGTTTATCAAGTGGAGAGTCGACCCATTATTATGAACCAATGAATATGCACGGACCACATCGTATACGTTGTTTTTGCACTAGAGGTAAGAGGCGTTCTTTAGGTTGATTGTCAGGGCGGAATCAAAGCTGCTGAAGTCAACCCAACTTCTCAACAACAGAAGTTGGATAAAGCCTCATAATATATCGATATAGCTTTGTCTTCGTTTACCTAGGAATACTAGGCAATTCAGCTCATCATCAATATCTCCGGTTTCAAATTTGACTTATTTGGTCCACTATTTGTGTTCACCGAAGCCTTACCAATCAGCCATCGACGATCCCCGGTCTTCTCTCCTCGCTTTCCGAGTCCGTCGTAGAATATCTCAGTTCAGTGCTACGCCGTATGTGCTTCACTCCAACTCTCATAGGAATCATGTCTGGCTTTTTCTCTCTACTCCCGGATCTACTTCCGATGATCATGCCCTCCGAAGTACAAATCACAAAGGCTTCCGACCTTGAGGCTCAAAGAGACGGGAAAGATGCAGCAATGATCCGTCAAGGAGCCGTGATCGGCAAAAGTGATAGGATGTGTGCTAGCGGTAAGCCACCTTATCAATTAATCTCCAAACCCGACTCCTTATGCATATGCCTTGCGTTTAAGCACAAGCGCAATGTCACCAAATGTCGCAACGAGTCCTTACCAGGCCTTGACCGAGGAGTTGGTTCCCGGCTGCAGATGGAGTGTCCCTGACCTTATGTCAGATTCGTGTTAGTAACAGCATCATTAGTCTTAATAGCCAAACCACACTGTTCCTCGGCAGTACATCATCATGGTGAACAAGGTCAGTCTTGCTCCTACTGCGCTTGCTTTAAAGTGCTATGCGTCTAATACAGGCCCAGAAACCATCATTTATGCTGCCTCGGGCAAGGGCATGGTACGTAAAGGAGCAGTTTCAGTGTAAAAACACTAGTTTCTCCCTTCATTTTTATATTTAGATAGCCACTATCACATCCATATATTTCATTAAAGCTAACTTGTTCACAGTATGTTCATAATCCCCGAGTGATTCTTGTACCACCCTACGTCGCTCTTTTTTTTCTCTCCAATGATAGGTTACGAGGCCTAGGGTCTGTTGGAGGGGAAGCTGACAGGTGATAGATTGGTGACCAGCTCCGGCGCTGACGAAGAGCCCAAGAGGCATGAACTATCCCCGGGCGACTTTGCATTCGTTCCGCCATGGACGGAGCACCAGGAAATCAACGAGACTGATGAGAATGTCGTCTGGATCCTGATTCGAAGTGGTCCTGAACCAGTAGTGGTCTACCTGACGGGCTGGGGAGGCGACGAAGCAAAGGCAGATGCAATTGATTGACGCCGCCGGAAATGAAGTAGTCTGCATATGCTGTAAATTCTGCATATCCGGGTGCATAGGCCCAAGCGCCGGGAGGGTGGTGGCGTTTGATTACGCAGATCTCGACATCCAGTAAACAGGACAATCGCGGCGCTGCCAGGGGGGTGTACATCTATTCTGTGCAGTAACGGCGTATGACGCCACAAAGTCTGTCCCGGTTCTCCTTGGTATCAAATACTTGAGCGTGGTCCAATCCCCAGAACCAGAGCAGCTCAATCCCGTCGCGCGTGAGATAACCACTACCCCATCTATCCTGCCCCATGGAATGTCCCATGGACCACCCCTTAGAACTGGCATCCCCTCCATCTGTCTGGCTAAGGGCAACCCATCCATCACCATCGGTACTCAAGTATTGGGCAACCATCAAAGTATCAACGATCAAATCGCGTTCCGCAAGACACACTGCCACCTTTCGCAGTGGTCTCGCAGTAGCCCGGACCCCCTGATCACCCCCACCAACCCTTTCTACAGATGACCCCCTCGCCGCTCCTACTAGCTCTTCCTTCCACACAATATTATCCTTCCAGAAGAAATGGCGGCCCAAACAGTGAGCAACGCCGGGATCCATGCTCGCAAAATACCATAGCTGCCACTCGTTAGCCTCCCTTGGTCTGCGTCGAGTGAAATTGTATGCTACATCGGGAAGATGTAATAAGATAGTCACAGGATCGATCAGTACTGCTGAGGCAATCCTGTCGGCTAACTCTTCCGAACGCAACATGTGGGTTGCCAAGACGCTGCCGTACGAATGGGACACCAACACGAACTTGTCCCACCCGTGCGCATCCAAGATCGTAGCAATCTGCCTCAGGAAATCGGACCTCCTCAGCGGCTCCCCCGTGAGTCGGAAAGAGATTGGGAGGTTCTCAATCGCGATGATGCCAATCTGACCCTGCCCATTTTGCTCCGAATTAAGTTGGGCGAGGAACGGCACGTACGTGTAGAGACCGATGCCGATGCCGTGAAGGAACACAATAGGAAGCTTGCCGGCGGCGGTATGCGGACGGTACCAGTAGCTTAGCTCTTCTGACTCAGAATGCCTACGGGCGAATAAGTCTTGTAAGCGCGGGGGGATAACGGAGAGGATGCTAGACGGCGACTGTGCGTGATAATGAAACCCGTTCCACACTAGTTGGCAATGCGACACCAAGTCAACCACGCCCACGACCAAATACCACGCAATACTTCTATATCGGGTTTCCACCTCGTCCAACGTCAGTCGGAGACCTTCGGCCTTTCCTCTGCCCGGCTCTAATCTCCGGCCCAGCAGCTCCTCGATAGCGTCTACGTACCCGTCGAGCTCTACGTCCTCCTCTTCGGACTCGTTACCAGGCCATCTGTCAAAGAAGGCCCAGAGGATAAAGTCGCGTACGTTATCTCTCCGTATCTCAGACTCGTCCGCGCCAAGGAACCACATCTGGAGATAGCGCCGGCCGTCGGGTACGTTTGCGAAGCAGCGCTGGAATATAGCGCGACGCTCCTCGCGTGACAGCGGCGGTGGGTGATTTGCTTCCTTCTTTAACCGCCTGTTGTGCGGGATGTAGATGAGTATAGCGTACAGAGTGTCCAGGACGCAGTAGGCTAGCAGCGCTATGCTAAGGGGATGGGATAGCACCGCCCAGCCGAACACCGCCGCCAAGAAGGCTAGACATGCTATGCACAGCGGTGTCGTATACTGCACCAGGAATATGCATACACGGATAAAAATGTACTCTGGTATCGATGTGCCAATCATGGCGATGGGTCGCGATTACGGCTTTAGGCAAGCCGGGGAAACGGTCGCGATAAGTATGTATGATGTGCTTGGACCGCCCACCACTTCTTTTTTTTTTCCCTCCCCGATACCTTTGTCGTCAGAAAATGTTGGCAGTCGCGAAAGGTAGTAGTTAAATCGAAGTATGTCTACTAGTGGTCTAGTATAAGCAGCGTTCTAGCATCTAACTACTAGGTAAATCACGGGGTAAGAGATTGGCCAGTTCAGCATTAAATAGGCAGCTCTAGATTTTAAGATCAACGATGATTCGGAACGAGGGAAATGTGCTCAAACGGCTTCCTAAGACGGAAAGACTCAAGACAAGATTAGGGGAGTTGCATAACGATGAAAGCTCCCACCTCGACGCTTGGCGGTCTTGTATTCTACTAAGAAACAGAATAGGAAACAGAATTATAAGGCCGTAATTCAAGTGACGTTTATCGATCCACTTTAATTTGTACCTGGTGTGGCTTCACTTGGCTCTTACGTGGCTAGTGCGGTGGCTTTGATATTAGGTAATGATCATCTCGAAAAGGGGTTTCTTAAAACTTCACATATCATTCAAGAGTACTAGGTAGAAAAGAGGGGAATAGTTTTTAGCAGTATTGCAAATCAGTTAGTTTATCAAGAATGTAGGGCGCCATATGTATAACATTACCATTCTCCTAGAGGCATCCAGATATCTTCATTATTTTTTCCCGAGCTGTTACTTAGAAATCGACTAGCATTGTAGGAAGTCATTCGCGCAAGCAATTGAAAATAACATCTGATATATTAAGGGACACATTTTTATATTTTATCTCACTTAATATTAACCTGAAGATAAAATCGAGTACGATACCATGTCGTTTAAGGCTGTTCGTATCGTGATTCCTTTCAATACAATGGACCAGGACATGGAGCATGGAGCTACGTGCAACACCTCTTCCTGCATTCAAATAACACAGAGCTTGACCTATTATATATCGTCAATAAAAAGAGACAGGGTTAAGTCTTCTCATCTAATTCTTTAAGTACTCATCATCTGATTTTAAATTTCATCTATAGACACCCCAAGAACACTGGTAGTAAATGGCTGCATGGAGAAGTGAAGAAGTACGTGCGGGTAGATTGATTTTTGAAGTAACCAGATATGTCAAAATAAATCCGATTAAAGTATTTCTTTACAAAGCTTTCTTTGAATGTCAATTGAAAATAAAAATTTAAAAATTTACGTATCTAAGTACGTGCCACTATGAGAGTGAAATTGTTAAAGTCCAATCAGCACAACCCACAACACCGTAGCTTCCTTCGATGTCTACTTACAACCGGGGAAGTAACAGTGGCAGTTATACCTAGGTACCTACCTACCTTCCCAGGTTATATTATTTTATCTCCAAGGAAACAGATACGAGTCAACATCAGTTTTGATTGAATCCAGGTCGCAATTACATTTAATTTCGACTTTAACATTTTCCAATCTCCTTCCTTCTCCACCATTTCCTTTGACCACAATACCAATATCACTACAGTCGTAACTCATTTACGAACACTACAACTCACTCTAACCACCAGCAATTCACAATTAATCACAACCAAGTCACCGTACCGGTGAAATTGAGACTGTGTTGCCGGTGTGGTCGAGGCATTTGTTATTGCCCGATTCTCTTCTCCTTTCTACGCGAAACCCAATCATTTCTGTTCTTTCTTCGATATCCTTTGCGTCATTAAGGTTCGATCAATAGCCACGGAAGTAAGCAGGCGTTGGAAGAATGAATGAAGTAATAGCATCCAACAATTAACATCCGGGTCATCACCCCCCAGGTTGAATAATCGCAATGGATCCTAGTCAGAACATGAAGGATACTCGCTATCCTCGCGACCCGCGCATTACTCACAGCACCTCAATTAATTCTCGATATAATCCTCAGCATGGTACTTTTGACATGACACCATTCAAGCACCTCCTTTACAAATTTCCACCTCCTCTTGTTTCGACTAAGGATAATAAGGATGATGATACTTCCCACCTGCCTCGACTTTCTCAGAACGACATTCAGAACAGCAAGGACAGTAAGGATACTCAGGACTGCGCTAAGGGTATTCAAAGTCTACCTCAGGAGACGCTCCTACGCATCGCTACCTATCTGTCCCAAGCGGACAAATACCGTCTGGCCCAGACTTGCCGAGGCTTTTCCATCTCGATGATGACGCCTTTGGACGAACAGGATGATAAGGAGGACCATCACGCACTTTGGTGGGCATGTGTACACAATAACGGCAACTTGTTGAAACGTGTGCTAGCTAGAAATTCGACTCTCGTTAATTACCGCTTCAAAGAGCGCCACTCCACTCGCTCCAGCACCGCGAGTGTTGCTTGGAGCGAACACCTTACACCCTTGGTCGTAGCCATCAGATTCGGAGCTGACGAGGCACTATTGGTGCTCTTGAGATCAGGAGTAGACGTGAACCTTGCCGACGATTTACCCCTATTCAATGGAACGGAATTCATGGGCCACCGCCGACGATGGCTGCCTATTAATTGGGCTGTTCATTTGATGAAGGCCGGAATCGACTTCGACCTCTGCATTGGTCTACTTGTTGCGTACGGAGCCAACGTCAATGAGGCTCCGCTGATGCTCCCCTGGGAGTCCCCTGAAGATGATCCCTATCCGGGAGATCAAATGCCACTCTTTGAACAGCTCGATCTATCGATACCGGTTACTCGATTGACGCACATTCCTAGTGATGAATACAAGGAGAACTATGAGAAGCGACGAAGCCGATTGATCTCTCTGCTTGAAGTAGGCGCTGATGCAAAGGCCATAGAGCCATACACCTCGCATACTACTCTTTATCGCCTTGCGCAAAATATGGTGAATTATCAACCTCCTGAGAATCCGATTACAGATAACTTCGTCAACGATTTCTACGGAAATGTCTTCATTCCTCACTGTCTTCAGGTTTTTGAGATCCTTATTCACTATGGCGCCCAGCTATCCCAGACCAGTTGGAATTACTACAATGGCTTATGTAACCCTCTGCACCTGATGTGTGGTAGGAGTGGCCGATACGAAGATGTTATCAATTACCTTCTTGAGAAAGGTATGAATATCAACGAGGCTGATAGCTATGGCCGTACACCTGTCTATGAGATGTTAGCATGCCCTCCTAGTGATCTCAAAGTCTTATCCCGATTCATTGCGAAGGGCGTCAATCTTCACCATCGGGACAATATGCTTCGAACTCCATTGCACGCAGTTTGCGCTGGATATTGCAGCTCTCAAGAGCGACTTCGACAGATAGTCAAGATTCTACTTCACCATGGTGCTAACGCGGCTGCTACCGACATCGATGAGAAAACCCCTCTCACCCTTTTTCTTTCAACCCGTCGACTTGCATTCCAGGAGGATTTGATCAAGCTTCTACGTAGCGCCGAGCGCCGCGCTTCGACACACGCGGACAATTCTGACAAGGCAGGACGCGGCGGACATGGTGGCGTAGGTGGACGCGGCGGTAGAGGTGGAAAATGTGTTAAAGGCAGTTGATCACCGTGGTGAATTCTTTGGCGGGTGATGACTGGAAGTTGGACACAACTTCATTGGCCACTTGCTGGGTGTGGGCGGGTATGAACCATATTCCCTTGGCCTCTTGGCCTTCGTGAACTGATTATGATGAAGTTTAGCAATGGGGCATGCGACTGAAGGCGGGATAGCCTTAGCACCATGCCTCGGAGATAATGGATGGGTGTTTCAGTGGATAGAGAGGCATGAACTGGGTCCGTATTGGGTTTATTTCACCGAATTGATTTTCCATCCCTTTGCCTATTCATCATGAAGTCTATCTTGACATGAATGACAAATAATTCTCAAACTTATATTATGATTCTTGTGCCGTTAAAGATATGGCCTATAAAAAGGCTGTCATCAGACATCTAGGGTCATTAGACTTGGCTGACTGCCCATGGGCTCAGGTCCTAACCCGAGTCCGTCTCCGTTTGAGAGATAGGTTCTACTAGTTTCCGAGAACCTCTAGATGTTAGCTCATTCATCTGCAGAGCATCGGAGATGATGATAGATTCGTCTGCATATACGCGTATTCAAAACGCATTTACTAGAAGAAAGGTTGCCAGCCTGTCTTTGGTAATGTTCTAAAACCAGCCTCAGCAAAGTCCCGATACATTCTAAAGGATAGTTTGAGTCGGATCTGGTTAAGGAACTCATGCTATAGGGGTCTAGCCACGTAGTTATTGTTGCCAAAGCCGTTACACGTGGTTGTATTAAGCAGATATGCCGATCTTGGTGCGCCGACGTTATTCTCTAGACCCCGAGAAAATTACCGTCCACACTAGTACGATAGAACTAGTTCTTAGACAACCGAGAACTCTACTATCAAAATTGATTATTAAAATCAATTGACGTGTTTGGTGCTACCATAGGGAGAATACCGAATCAAAGTAACGATAACATTTTCGTGCGGCACTGTTGTAGTGGCATTTGGGAAGTCCGACATATCGTTCGTCGTTGTTCCGGTGAACTGATTAGATCAGCCACGCCGACGTCGAGATCTTTCGATACCTTGATTATCCCGGAGTTCCACTTCCTCGATGACATGAAGTGCCTCTTCGGTTTTCCTTTAGTACGTTGGATTCGGGCGCAGAGCATGTCCTTTTCATGCTAGTTTAAGCGTTCAGCATACCGAGCACCAAGTATCCTCTTCCGAAATCCGATTGGGAAGGATGACTGGGTTAATGTTAGGGTACAAGGAGAGTTTTCTTCGATGACATGTTAAACAACCGACTGAATTAGCAAGCTCCATACCTTGAATGGAAATTATATCAGATGCTACACAGGTACCGCATAGAATAACCTTACCTAATTACCTATATACACAATATACACATGCCAGACGACCCGAGACATTTTAGCCTAATATCCACAATGTCCGCGTACCACACATGTCGCATATACAGGTACTTGCAGACACATGATAGTCAAGACTTTCGGGATGCCAAGATTGTCCGTGTATATGTGAGGAATTGAGGAAGAAAAACGTACGGAAGGGATGCCGGTTGGTAGTTTGTTAGTAGTTCGGAGGGTCGGAGAATGAAGGACAGGGCTGCAATGTCTCAGTGTCCGGTCCGCTATGACGGGTTCGAGTCTCCAACAGGTGACAGATGGTTTCACTGCAAGTTAAAGATGACAGGCCGATATGACATGAATGGTCGCACCATACGGTAGAAACTATCTTAATATTGTAATTGTCTGGGCATAGGCACGGAATGACTACCCAGCTGGGTATAACAGTTGAATATATCTCCGACATCGCGTTAGGCTATCGCAGCTGAAAAACGGATGTTGGATCGCGTCACACACTCGCGGTGGTGCCAAGAATGGGAACGAGCTGGCGTATGAGCATGATGCGGCACGGCAGAGAAATAAAATTCTCTCAAAGGAGGCTGACAGTACTGTGTTTAGTAGCATGATCTAAGATACTATGTAAATAGAATCTGCATCTACCTAGTACATGGCTCGCGATTTGAAGAGTCTAGTTATAGGTAGTTGTTTTGCTTGTGAAGTTCGTGATATATCTGATATCTGGGCTGCTGGATCGCTGGATCGCTGGATCTATGCTAAGGACGCTAGAAATGTTTAAGGGGTAGGACGGGAAGGAGATCGCGCCGACCTGGCTCGACCCTAGGCCTTGGAACAACAGTGGGGTGCATAATTTTTAGTTATGCACGTACATAACTAGTTTCCCGCTCTAAGTCGGATTTTATACGAAGTGCGAAAGCAAACGAAACCCGAAACTAAACTGCGAAAACTGCGAAAACTGCGAAAACTGCGAGACTCGCATTCGTGATCCCAAAGAAGAAGCTATGACGGATTCGAACCTTGAACCCTGGTCGTAGTTCATGATCGAACACAGTAATAATTACCACCTCGGCAACTCAATTGCCTTTCTTGCTTTAGCAGCTTAACACTTGGGAACCCTCAAGGACCTGGCTGACTGGACATCGGAAGTTTATGTGGAACCGTGATCGGATCCAATAGAACTATTCCATTGGAGGTAGGGAAGCATTAGACATCTTCAATGGATAATGAGATGATGGGTCCGATGGCAAGTAAAGTTCGGCAACGAGGGCGAAGTCAACCTTGGACTGATCAAGTCGTGATGAATATAGCAACGTTGAACTTTGAACCAACTAAGCTGCTGCTATGTAACAAACAACAAGCAACAAGCTATAAAATAGTGTCGCACTACCGCTACAGCCTACATAACTAGCTCGGGAGCTATCAAGCCCCCGTAATACCGAGTCGCCAGCGTAGCACCAAAAATATGGATGCATAAGGGCACATAACGGCTTGCCGAGAGGATTAATATGCGCTATTCGTTCATTGCACATCTTCCCCGGAACCAGAACTGACCGGATTGCTAAAACAGGTCGGGGATTAACTGGTCATTTCGTACATACCTATCTCAGCTATCTTAGTTCATCGTCTCTTACTACTAGGTATGTACAACAAGGTGCGAGGTTAGGTCCTTGGCAATAGTAAGTATATTTGAATCTCTTATACGTGGCTCTGGTACACGGTGCTGACTCAAATAACATCATGTCAGACGTTTAAAGTCAATAAGGAGCACAAGAAGTACAAGAAGTACGTATGAAGTAGAGATGATTATACATGCCGACCTATAAAAAATCATCTACTAGAAACCTAACTGGTTACCGACACGAAATTCATATGCAGTAAGACATAACTTTAGCAGCTTTTAAAATCTTACACGCACACTCTTACACATTTTATTATCGAAAAAAGTCACGAGAGAAGCAATAGTTACCTTGCCACTGTAATACGACTATCCATGGGTGCTTGTGCCTTGGCCCCTTTAAGGCTTAGCGCCCGAACCGAACCCTGAGATCTATTCCCTTATTCCCTCTTTTCTACAGTGTGCGGTGACCAAACAACGGTTAGGACTATGGGGCACGCCCAGATTCGGCTTCGCGCGGCCGGGGGGTCATCGGGGGGTCGACTCCATACTCTCAGGCGTTTTCCCACCGCGAGCCAATCGAATGTTAAGTTGCACCGCGTCGAAGTGAAGCGAGCATGGGCTGGATCTATCTTAATTTTTTTTCTCTTTTTTTACGTGACCGTTCCTCTCCAACTATCTCTCTTTTGTGGTTCTTTCATCCTATCGGTGAGATGAACCTAAGATCCTACAAGAGATACAAATGCTCGTTCTCCGACACAATATGGTGGTAATGAGTTTGGCCATTACAGATCCGAGAAGGTCCCTAGAATTTTGAGAAAAGGAAAGAAAAAAGCAACAGCTCAACTGACGACCACAATATCGGACGCAATAACAAAACGCGGGCCGTCCCAGCGCTAATCCGCCTTGCCAGGGCCCGCGATCTTCTTCCCCAGGACCCCCAGGAGAAGAGCCAGGCATATGTAAGCAAACAATTTCCCAGCTTTATTGACTTATGGTCGTAATCTTTCCCGCTTCTATTCTTTTCTTATATTCCATAATGTACCTCTGTAATACCGACCCGTTGACCTTATAATTAGCAAGGAACAATGACGTCCAGCCCGTCATTAACGCCTGCTGCGACGCAAACAGACGGTGAGCGCGACAATGATTCCGGTAGCGATGCGCAATTGCAGCTTCGGCGCAAGATCAGTCAGGCGGTGGATGAGGGACACGACGCAGATATCCCGTCGAGTCAGGGTTTCGTACTGAGCGAGGAGGAAGAGCTCAAGCGGCAGCGGTCGATAGCTGACCGGAGAAGAAACTCGATCGCTAGCGGAGGGAGCAGGACGAATCGCGATGTTGAGAAGGCACAGGCGCCGGGCGAGGCTACGCTCTCGAGTAGTAACGACGATAATGACAGCGACACGAGTCCGAACGTAGTTTGGTGGACCGGCCCCGATGACCCGGAAAACCCATACAACTGGCCAACATGGCGGAAGGTCCTGAATTGCGGCTTAATCAGCGCGATGACGTTCATCTCCCCCCTGGCGTCGTGTAAGTTTCATGTCGCATATCACTTCATATATCTACGCGCACGCATTGGATAAGCGCTAACGTCGTATCACCTCCAGCCATATTTGCTCCTGGCGTACCCCAGGTTGTAGCTGAATTCCACTCCACCTCTCTGGAGATCGCCGCCTTCGTGGTTTCGGTCTACGTCTTGGGGTTTGCGGCTGGACCTATGCTTTTCGCCCCCTTGTCCGAAATTTACGGCCGAGTCATCCTCTATCACATTGCTAATCTAGGATTCGTCGCATTCCAGGTCGGATGCGCGCTCGCCCCGACATTGAATGCCCTCATCGTCTTCCGATTTTTCGCCGGCGTGTTCGGCTCCGTGTCCATCACGAACGGCGGCGGGACTATCGCTGACATGATTGTTCAGGAGAAGCGGGGCGGTGCGATGGCCGTGTTTAGTATTGGCCCGCTTTTGGGTCCCATCATTGGTCCCGTCGCTGGAGGTTTCCTATCCGATGCTGAGGGCTGGAGGTGGTCATTCTGGCTATTAGCTATCATCGGTGGATTCCTAAGCATTCTCATGACTTTCTCCCTCAAAGAGAGTTATGCGCCCGTCGTCCTCGAAAGGAAGGCCGCCAGGTTGCGCAAGGAAACTGGGAACGAGCTCATGAGGTCGAAGCTCGATGCCGGTCTATCGCCTAGGGACTACTTCAAGCGAGGCATTATTCGTCCCTTCAAGATGCTCTTTCTCTCGCCGATTGTTGCCATTACGTCGCTATATATGGTACGTGTATAAATATGTCGTCGAAATTTCAAGTTCTACCTTTTCAGACGCTCTCCACTTTTCATTGGTCATGACGGCAGCTAACATCGTGACAGGCGGTTACTTATGGTTATTTATACCTTCTGTTTACTACCATGACCGAAGTGTTCCAAGGGTATTACGGTTTCACAACGAGTACTGTTGGTCTGGCATTTATTGGACTCGGCGTCGGAAGCATGATCGGCATTCTTCTTTTCAGCGGCACTTCTGACAGATATATCCAGAGAAAAGCGGCTCAGGCCGATGCTGAAGCACAGGCGACTGGTGGAGTTAAAGCGGGTATGAAGCCAGAGTATCGCTTACCTCTACTTCCCTTAGGAGCCATGCTCATCCCCGCCGGTTTATTCATATACGGATGGACGGCCCAATACAAGACACACTGGATCGCTCCCATTATCGGGACAGCCGTAGTCGGTATCGGGAATTTAATCGTCTTCATGTCTATCCAAATGTACTTGGTCGATACCTTCACCATATACGCCGCCTCAGCCATAGCATGCAATACGGTAGTGCGATCCCTGGCTGGCGCCGTGCTCCCGCTTGCCGGCCTGCCCATGTACAGCAAACTAGGCATTGGCTGGGGCAACAGTTTGCTAGGTTTCATCGCCGTTGCGCTGTTCCCTGTATCAATACTAGTACTCAAGTACGGCGAAGTGCTTAGAAATAGATTCGTTATCAAGAATCTCTAGGGGTGGTATTTCGCGAATTTATGTTCAAAAAACGAGTACCAACAGGAATTAGAAAAAGGGAAAAAATTATTAAAAATATGTTACATCGACAAAACTCGGCATTGCATCCCCTAGCATCATGTATATAGAGGTTATTAATGAATATATAGCCACACTTTGAAAGCATATTGCTTTGGCATTCCCATGAAGCCGTAGTATATATGGGACGGCAATATGCCAAAAATGCCTTGTGAGTACAAAGAAAAAGGGACATCAGCGTCTGCATTCTGTCCTCGCTAAGATCGGTCGTGTATTCAGGCTACAACCTGGGGTTTCTAAATACATTGTTTTGTCGGCCATACTTTTCCTAGGCCACGCAAAGCATTTGCAACGCTAGGATACTGTTCCATTGGATCAAAGTTCGTGTAAGGTTTTCCTGACGATATCGTCATACTGGATGCAACTAGGTTGTTTCGGTAGAAAACGATAAATGGTCTGGGAGTTGGGCACGAGCCCCTTCACCAGTCTTTATGCTTGTTCTTTTGCTGACGCTGGTACATCCGCAGCGCCGTCATAGCTGCCATGATGGTCCACCTTTCTCCGAAGACACCCGACTCTCCGGTGCCGAGGCATCGGAACTTGAGAACCTTGTTCAGGCTCATCCTGGTGTATGCCCACACTGCTACAATCTCTTGTCTAGGGCCCGGTTCGGGTCCGTCGTAGTCGCTGCTTTCTTCTTCGTCGGCTAGACGCACCAGCTTCCACCCGGCTCTCGCACCCTCCAGGAAAACAGCGATAAATTCACCTTCGTCGTGTCGCCATTCAAAAGTCTCGCGTTTCCATTGGGAAGGTTGAAGGCCGACCTCGATCGTGAATTGAAATCGCACGTGTGGCTTCGGTTGCCCTTCCTGAGCCTCCGGTTCTACCCGTAGTAATATCTCTTCTGAGTAGTTCAATCCGGATCCCGGTAACGGCGGGAGCACGATAGTAGAATGCCTCCCTAACCCAACTCCCCCAGTACCCGTAGCCAGCGCCGGCAGTGTCCCAAATGGCCCGCGGTGTAGTATGAGTTCTGGGAGCTTGTGCCACCACCCCGGATTTCTCGAGACGGCGAAAAGGGGCCCGCGTTCATGGCAAACGACCATGAGTAGCCGGCTCATTGATAACAAACGGTAGAGGCCCCACGACGTCGGAAAGGCACTTGTTGTGTGTACTGCCGGTTGTATGGGAGGATGGGGTTCAGCTAGCCCTTTGCTAGATTGGGAAGAGATTTCCTCTGTATCCTCAGCTTGTCTGTCGACAACTCCTTCGACATGATCGCCAACTACCGTTTCGTCTAAATATTGGGTATAAGGCGGCGGAGGGGTTTCCTGTAGGGTTGTCGCCGTGCTGTTTTGGCGATCCATTGGGTGCATTACGGCCGCGAGAGGCCTCAATGATCTTGCTGAGCCGGTTCGGGTTAATTGAGATATGTTTGAGTAGTAGTCAGCCGCTTCAATGGTTGAAAAGTATATTCCATATATAGTTAGGTAAAACTGTAGCACAGTGTGTAAGATGCCAGCGGTCTTTTTCCAAATGAAGATAGGAGGTTAATATAAGACAGAAGGATACTCGAACAACGCGTACGCAGATTTCTTGTCTAAACTGCAATGACTGACGTAGTTACATACACGACTTCCAAGGTCCACAATCAAAACTTTCCGTCAACTCCTAAGTTTTGTTCTGCATCGGACTCTCCAGCAGTACCTTAACTTTCGGTAAACGTAAGTGAGTCTTGGCTCAACGCTGATTGATGAAGAGCAGGTTCATCCTCCAAATGAAACGGCTGGGCCAGCAGCGACCTGAATATGACTGAGAATATGTAAGTAACATTTCTACCCACTTTTTGCTGCGATAGAGATATAGGTCATGATATGATTGTTAAAGCCCGATAAAATCCAGTAAAATGTATGGATAGGTTGGCATACACGACCATTAGGCGAAGTCTGCGGCTATCGTTCGAGTTATGTACATGATTCAAACGAGGTTGACCATACAAATCCGGAAATGGAAGCGAGTGCTTGGTTATAACGAAATGCGACGGCAATTGAGATCCAAGAACTCACTCGATAGGCTTTCCGTGTCAATCAGTCGCCACCTGTTGGGGTTGGGGCACTATGGAAATAGCGATTCTCTATTAAAATAAACTAATTTATATTATCCTTGACCCGGTAAGTTCGAACTTGAACCGAGTGTCGTGCATTGATCAATTTTCTTGATTGGATTTCTTCGAGAAAAATACTCACGGGTTACTACAAGACGGATACTAAAAGGTCTCATCAACCTATGGCCTCCCCTAGGCACATTCGCAACGAATTTTGAATTCGTGCCAGATGTTCCGGCGTTTCGTAGGTATCCAGTCAAGATTTCATGTTTTCGCTCGTCCTCGGACTCCTATGTCTAGTCTCTTCTACCCCGGATACAACTTCTGAGTAGATGTCATTATCAGTTTCAAGTCGTTTTGGGCACCGAGGAATGTATAAATAGACATACCGGTTCGCCTGAACATATCCGATGCTCATGACCAATTTCCCCTTTTGGAAGCACGTCAGCTCCCATTGGTTGTTGTGACATCCCTATACCAACCTTAATTTTACACCCACCATCTACAAAAACAAGTAGTTGAAGTCACTTTACTAGATATTGTAAGGAAGTAGGGAGCAAATCTTTTTATAACTTACTTATCCTATGTTAGATTTTACTATTGACATCTTACGTCGGTTACATTTAAGGACCCACTGGTGCTTGCCGAGTGGAAGTATATATCTCTTGTTAGAGTCATCAGAAATTTACAGCCCGTACCAAATTGTCTGTCATCGAATGCTTCTTGAGTTGTTGAAAGACGTTACTGGCGGGGGAGCCCCGGAAAAGAGTTACCCTAAAACGATGTAGCCAAGCGTGAATCTAGCGCTAGGTCTTACTGTTAGGTTAGGATAGGCCGGCGAGCTTTGGATAGGGTGGTTTTGGATGAGGCGCATAAAGTTCTACTCGTGGACCAGGACTGGCGTCGGATATTAAGAAGGGATATTTCACCACGTACGAACGCCATCTCTCCGATGCTGATATTTCTTGCGTGAATGGAAAGTCCTATCCTTCGAAAATCGACACATAATCGGCCTTGAGTTTCTTGTGTTTTGATCTCGGTTAGGCGACTTGACTGAGATGAATCAGTATATTTTGGTATTATGGAGGAAGCTGGAATTGAATAATAACTTCTGCAGCTCTTGATGAAGACCCTTATTTAAATGCGGGGTTAACCTCAGTTGTGTTATGTAATTTGTGGCTTATTAGGAGGGGTTCCTGGAGGGAGCCACAGTACGCTACTGTAGATTTATCCGACTGATTAGATAAATCCGATAGCCCTGAAGTAGGTACATAAAGTGGTGGGGCATTGCCTATGTAGGTGCTGGTACCACTGGCCCACCGCCACGCCGTCTAAGTGTCTAAGTACTAGCAAGGTTCAGATGTTGCGGAAGACGGATAGAAGCGATGGGCGCCTTCCACCTTCCCTTTAGCGAACCACTACACGCAGTATTCTGTACTTTCTGTACTTTACCAACCTCATGACAAAGACCTCGTGATCTTCTCTCCTTCTTCCCTCAAACAACAATAAATACATACGTACCTCTACATCCGCGAATCTGCGAATCTACTCGATCCATATCACACGCACACACCGCGACTTACGATTATTAGCCAACAATTAGCTATTCCCTCTCTTCAAGATGGTGGTATGTTCTTGCGCGCATAATCCCCTTCCGTTTCCGCTTCCGTTTCCGCTTCCTCTTCTCCAACTTCACCTCCCCTTTCCACTGAAGTCTCTGTCGCAAAATCGCCAGATCGCCCTCTGGTGCAAGCGAAGTCTTGTTCTTTCGAGTCAAATCTCTATTTCTATTTTATCTCCTTAAGACGACGCTGAACTCTGATCGGTGTATCTTCTGTAAAACAGTTCCTCAACTTGCTGACATTTGGCCTATGGGGAAAGCTCGGACGACTCACTCACTACGCCGTTGATGCGGTCCTCAGTATGCGATTCCCCTGAAGATGTTAACGGACATGTCCGTCCATGGCGACTAACAACATGTCCTCAGTCTCGACCATCCTCGCCGGCATGAGGCGGTCAACCGGTCTAACGTGAGTGCCTGCCTCCATCTCGTTTTCTTTGCATAGCCTAGTCAGGGATATGATTGCGGTGGGACCGTACCAAAGACAGGAAAAGGGGTTGGCGAGACGGCATAATTAGGTCAAAGCGAGAGGCTGACATGAAATTTGGTCCCCTAGTTTCAACACCGAGCGCGTATCCGTCGGCGGAGACAAAGAGGCAAACAAGTGGATAGACAAGTACCTCGGAGTCGGCGAGTGGGTGATGGATCAATCTGTCGCGATAGCCGGATCAAGCGGCTGGTTCCACCGGACTCGATAATTGTCGCGACAGGTTTCGGATAGGCAAGACAGCTGGGGGTATATGTGGCACACGATTGCGCGAGATCGATCCTCACAAGTCGCTCGATCATGACTGTCATCGTCATCACCGCCTAGATCTATGGATACCATTACAGGCGAACTAGGTCTATACGCTATTCCGCATTTAACCTAGCACCACTACACCCCCATAACTCCTACAGCTCTTAGAACCGCCTGCACCGTGTCACGCCGGGAGGACACGCTGTTAGAAAGCAGGTGAAGCAGTTGGCTGGTTGCCTCTTCCAACCGTCCACGTTGGATTTGATTTTTATTTTCTCTCCCCGTCACGATCAGGCGTTGCTACTGGGTCATATATCCATTTGATGAATTTCTTACCACTACGATAGACGAAGGAACGAGAACCAACCCCTTTCACTTTATTACTTGTATGTAGGCTACTGCCGCATTGCATAAGAATAGAGGAACCGCTCCTATTATGAGAAACCCATGTTCTTCCGATGCATCGTGATTTAGCAAGTACCTGCCTACTATCGTGCGTCACTATTTCATCGGGTGATCACTTGTAGCATATATTCTGAATGAAGATAAACATCCATCTTTGAATGATGGGCCATTCGTAAAAACTATGGCTACTCCCCATAACGCTCGACGTAAGAACGGAACCGGGACGATACTCCTATAGTGACATTAGCGATCCTAAACTCCATTGCATCTTGCCATAATCCATCCTATAATACCACTCCGTATACTAAGCCCTTATACGGACGGACAAAGCTTCCGCCCAGACCATACAAAACCATGTATTTCGCTATGCTCCAAGGCCCAAGTCGCTCAAAATACCAATTAGGATACCCACGCAACGCCTACATATATTTAAGAAGCTGCCTGATGACCTAATCAACAGCATCATCGTCGTCCCTCCGACTCTCCGCTAGTAAGTCTGGCGGCACCGCGTTATCTGTCTCGCTACTTTCCCTTCTCAGATGGCTGTCCCGCCCTCGTGGAGGGCTATGCATAGACAGGAATTCCGCCGGGATGTCATTGTGGCTCTCATCTTCGCTCTCATTATGACGTATTTCGCTGAAGAGCCCAGGTGGCACCTCGTTGTCACTTTCTTCACGGTGCTGCTCACCGCCTAGAAGATTTGCGGGCGGGCTACTGAGGGGTTGCTGCTCGTCAACGCCGTCCCAGCGCCGGACTACGCTACGACTCAGTTCCTCGTCCTCTTCCGGCGATTGTGTGTGTGCTTCCATGTCTAATGGGTTGTTTTCGTGAACATCGACGAGGTTGTTGGCATCGGGCGTGCTTGGCGTGAGTGTTCCGTCGTCGTACCCGGAGCTCCGGATGACGTCCGCCAGAAACTCCTTGAGCCCGATGAAATGCGCAAGCTCGGCGCCAATAGCCGCAATCAGGAGATTCCATCCTTGAGTCTCAACATAATCCTCTAGTTTCTGTAATTCGCGCAGTGTTTTCTGAAGTTCCCTGTATTGGTCCCGTAGGATAGATCCTGGATTGATTGATTCGAGGTTACGTGGTTTAGTGACGACTTGAAGCGATTCATTCAACCGAGTCTCGAAATCAACCAAGAGAGTTAGGACTTGCTGCCATATATCATTGCCTTCCTCTAGAGCGGCTCGCTCCTTGTCAACGGCGGCCTTACGTTGTTCCAGGATAGCAACTTCGCCTTCCCACCAGTCCTTAGCCATCTCAGCCGTTCTCCTTTCCGGCCTTAGCGAAAGGAACTCGACACCAGACATGTGTTTTGACATGAGCGCGACAAAGTCGCCACCCCCTTGCTCCTTTAGGTCCTCGACTTCTAGTACTTGTATTCCTGGATACTTCATGAGATTAGTGATTCCTTGATCACATTGCTTTAAGGCACCCCTGTAGCCACTGAGGCTAGAGTCTCGAGTACTCCTCGCCTCCTCGAGCCTACGTTCCAAATCAACCTTGGTCCTTTTCAAAGCTCGAAGTTTTTCTTCTAATTTTTCGATGTTGGTAGAGACTGTGCGATGTTTATCCTCCATTGCCGTTATTTCAGTTTTGATCGGTAGGTCGTCATCTTCCTCCAAGGCCTTCATCTCAGCCGTAATAGACTTACGCTGCGATGATAAGTTACGCAATTTCGATAGGGCTGTTTTTCGATCGGCTAGTGCGGCGGCGATGTATGCATCCTCCTCGTTTTTCAGGTCGGCCAACATTGTGACAGAGCGCGCTATACCGTTACGAGCCTGTCGTTTGGACATTGGTTTTCGTTTAGGTTGGCGGACGGGCATGACGGAACCCCCAGCGAAATTTGACTGGGTATTTGACGCTGCCGAGTCTGGAGATAGCTCTCGTTTGCTGCTACCCTCGGAGGGAGCCTTCCCAGGATTACCTCCTTCAAGGTCCCGTTCCAACGCAGCACCTTGTGCATCTAGCAATTTCTGAAGCTCCTTGTGCATCTGACGCTCCCGCCTTTGTATAAACTTGAATGTATTATCAACTTCGGAGCGTATCATACGGTCTGACGATCGATCGGCTCGGCCAGATCGGCCCAGAAAGATGCTTTCGACTAAAGATGTTGGGACGGCGGTGATGGAATGGTTGCTGTCGCGTCGCTCGGTTGGAATTTTGGGCCGCCAAATTCCAGGCGGCACTTTGAGATCTTTCTGGTTTCCACCCGTCGCAAAACCATAGTCTTCTACCGAGTTCGGACTTCTGGATTTCGAATATACCGGCCGGTCTTGGTAGGCAAAGGCAATAGCTTTGCCTTTGCCCTTGGAGTGCGTGGGATTACGATCATTCTTTTGGTAATCGGCATTAGAACTGTCAGGAGTTAGGTCGCGGGAGAAGCCTGGTGACAGAAGCGCGTCGTCGGCTCTAGGAGAAAGTTCGGCGAGGTCGTGCTCTTCCGACGGACGCGGTGGTGGAGAAGTATGTAGAGGAAGGAGAGTAGACATGCCGCCTTCACCAAGTCGTAGTTTCGATAATACAGAAGTTCCAAAACTCATAGTATCTTATTTTGTAGAAGCTAGATTATTATAAAATGAGTATTGGGAGAGTTGTGTAATTGGGTATCTAGAGTTCGAGTCTTCGTCTCTCTATTGGCATTTTGGAAAGGAATGATACAGCTTGGAAATAGACTAATTAGGACTTAGAGCTTTGAATTATTAGTCGTAACCTGACAGGTTTAAATCCAGAAGGCGCAAAAGAAGGAAACATGAGCTCTAGAAGTCAAGTGAGTGTTATGTTGACTTTAAGAGACAAGATCCAATACAACCCGCAGTGAATGATATGGTGTGTTAGTGGGTTAGTTCAGCTGGTCAAAATCATATCGATAAGAACACCTAGTTATCGATAGGCTCCTATCGGATGCGCATACAAGGATACATTGGGTCATGGGGACTTGGCAGGTGCTGCGGTAAGAGACATACATTTTGAATCGAACCTGATTGGTCCGTTGCCTGCTAGCCAAACTCAATTACCCCTAAATCAATTACGTACCGGGTATGTCGGACACTTCCAGGATTCGTTCCCAGGTTCAAAGGTGGTTAAAACAATTGAATATTTCACCACTAACCAAGATGTCGGTTTTACGCAATGAATTACCTGAAGTCATCGTACTCATGACCTGGATTTTAGACTTTCTTTTCCAGAGGAAGATATATTAAGTGACGTCTGGGATGTAACGGAGAGTTGCCCGTTGCGACCTTGACGGAAGATCCTCCGCATCATTTTATCCCACCAGTCCCCCCTTGTCCCTCCTTCGTCTCCCTCGTCTTCCCTTGTTCTCCTAATTCCCATCATTCCCTTCTTGTCATGCACTACTTGCCTTCTGAAACGACTTGTTCTAGATATCTGCCCAGTTAGGAACCCAAGCAAGCTATCCAAAGATGACGATCTTCATACCTTCAAGCGAATAATCCTCCACGATTTTACGCATAATTCCCCTCTCGTAGGAATACCTGCCATAAACGTAACGCCGCCCCCCGGGCTGGGCTGACTAGCAGCCCTGGAGACCGGTTCGACGACCCGTAGTTGAAAGAAGGGCAAGAGGACAATTAAGTCTGTCAGGTGTAAAGTACCAACATTTCTCACATCTACAAATGGAAACGAGATCTCATCAATTGCTGATGTTGATCTCGACATGGGGACCTAGAACCCGGTCCCTAATAATATCTAATGTAGCAATTGGGGACCAAATTAGGTAGGGGATCCTATTCAGCCCATTAACTCTCCTACCACCTTACCACCTTATATATTTTAATGGGATATCACCTTAGCACCATAATACCTTTTAAAAATGCTTTATTACACCTGTCACCTACGCATCATATCACTGGTAGCATCTGATCTAAGCGTTGCGGGGACATTTCTTAGGTGCCAGAAAGCAGATGGGATGATATCTAGGGTCTATTGATTGCTTGCCACTTCGACTTCACACGCATTCATCATCCATCATCCACCATTCATTATCCAAACTTCGCTCACCACTCGTGTTTGCCCCCTCTTCAGATGAATACCAACAAGTGGGTGGAAAGTTCACCGCCTTAATAGGTACTCGTCAGATTGAGGGCATTTTTAATTGTTTGGTGAACTTGTCCTTCTATTTATTATTCAATAAATCCCTTTCTGAGATATTGGGTTAAATTACACTGTTCCGTCTCCATCTCCAAACTTATTAATATCAATCTGTGCAAACGCCGAACGACAAACATTCGCATATTGGCCTTAAACAGATTCACATATAAACACCGCTGGATCTTGCGGAATATAAAATCTGTTCATCTCGTCTAATAGTCTCAAGACAACTTCGGCTGTAACATAACATCCGTCATTCAAGATGCTACCACAACTTCTTTCTCCCGAAATGGGAATTTCCCTTCTCATGGGTTTCTCTAGCTTCGGCATAGCTCTAGCTAAACCTGTCGAGGCTCGGCAAAATACTGAGGTAAACAGGACTGAAACTTATTCTCCTTATAGAAGTATTCACTTTGATGGTCACTAACCCTTCATACAGACCACTAGTGCTGCCGCTGTCTCAACCATCACCGGATATGCTCACCCGCTGACTCTCACGCCCTTGACCACTCTCGGAGCACATCAGACCCCCTTATCTTACGCCTCACCCCCCACCGCCATCACAGTCCCAACCCGGCCGGCCGCCGGCGAAGCAGCAGCCGCTGCCACCGGCGTCCAGGCCGAGGCCGAGGTCTCTTCATCTTCTTCATTTTCTTCCTCCCCCCTTCCTACGTCCGGCTCCGCAACTTCGGTCTGCACCTCTATCGCAGGATCCTACCCCACGGCCACGGTGCCCAACTTTTGCAACCCGTCGGCGCAGGTGAACGCGGCGGGCTTCGTGCCCGCGCGCACGGATTTGCCCACGGCTACCGTCACCGTGGGCGCTGTGTCGAACAAGCTGGACTGCTGCGTGCAGTGCGCCGGCATCTTCAACTGCGTCGCCTGGCGCTTTGTCCCCGTCTACACGCAGACTCCTAACGCGCACCTGCCAGGCGGTTTCGATCCCTGGGGCCGCGGTGATTGCGAGGCCGTCTACCACACCGGCGACCCCACCAACGAGACCTCTGCTGGTATTGTCGAGGCCGCGAAGGAGGACGAGACGGCGAACCTGTGCCCCAACGGTAAGGTTGGCGAGATGCTTGTTAGTGGTGGTGATGGGGACAATGCTACGACGAATGGTACGAACACCGGGAGCTGGATGAATCTGTACTATAACGGCTGGAACGAGGGCCCTTGCGCCGAGCCCGTGGCCCCGTTTGAGAGTGGTCGTGACGCTGGACGGGGCGATGCGGATGATTTATGTTCGTAAAAGCCCGCTACGTGGGGGCTACCTAGCATCATATATGATACGATGACTAGGTTATGGAGTTAAGTTTATAATCAGATGAAAAATGATGATCTCTAATTCATCCTACCTTTAATGGTGTGCTTTTGGGATGACTTCATGCTCTGTTACGGCCAGAAACATTGATTTGTTACCGGTCCTGTTATGATGATATGTAAGATGTTGATATAAACCCGGCGAGATCTTATGCTGGATCCTAAATTATTTAATTGTTGACATAAACGGCGCCTAGAAAACTCGACTGAGATTTTACAGTATTTTTACTTCTGTTTAAGATAAAATTAAACTATCGTGGGTGAATTTGGCGATGTGCATCGGGGTTGGGGGAGGATTCAGGTACTATTTTACAAGGAGCTTCAGGATCGCTGAATAATCTTGGTGACTTTATTTAAGTCCTATCTATATCAGAAACACCAGTTCGTTACATTGTACCTGAATAAGATGACATAACTAAAATGGCGCGTTAGGCGATATTGTTATGCAGCCATTAAAGGAGGGTTATAAACATAGCCTCTCTAACATTTTGTAAATCACCGATCCCTTACATGAGACGCCATATTAGAAATATGCGAGTTGAAGAATAACAAACTTTAAGGGAATGTGACCAGTAGTATTAAAATAATACTAATTTGAGAATCGTGCCGCCAGTAACTCGCTAATAATATAAGAATTTATACGAGAGTATGCTTGATAGCGCTCTTTAATCGCCTATCTAAGCAAGTAGTTATCGACGATATAGAGTATGAAGATACATAGATGTACCACCCAATACCCAGGTAAGCTACTCCCAATTGGCCAAGGGAATCCAAGGCATACGAACCCAATTAGAAGACCTAGAAAGGACATAGCACGGACTGAGCGTAAAGTTTGATCTTCGTGGACTCAGTCAGTTAACGCAGACCCATATATAGAGCAAAATCTGGGGACGTGGGGAGGGTTGCATAGGTCAAATGAGTCTCCCGATCTCCTTCGCCGATCTATGAGTATCAGCGGGATCGTGGCCAAGCATTGGATGGGATGATAAGAATGCATCAGCAACCTGCATTTGTAGAAGGGCTTGTAGAAATCCTCTACCGATCTCGCACGTTGAAAGCCCCAGATCGGAGCGGAGAAGACCCATCTTCACGATAGTCCACGAGCTGCACATCCAGCTGTCTGCACTTAGAACCGACCCCGCAGTTTCTGACGTAAATATAAGGGTGACGGTACCGCGGATTGTTAATATGAATGAGTGATAATTTTTCATTGTGTTTCATATTATTTCTTATCATCATAACGATACCCATACCAGGATGACGACCGAAAGATCCGACCTAAAAACAAGGGTGCTGCCACAAATATCCTTAGGAGACGGCTCTCCGGGTTCACTGACAGCCCCGCCTCCGCCCTTACCCCGCGAAATCCCGGCGACGAACAGGGCCCAAGAACGTTTTCATATCAAGGGCAATGCCATCGTGACTGGTGGAGCTGGCGACCTTGGCTTTGCTGCTTGCAACGCCCTCCTTGAACATGGCCTCGAAGGCCTCATGATATTTGATATGAACCCAGCGGAGGCGCAAGCCAGAATCGAGGTGTTGGAATCCGACTTTCCAGGTGCCAAAATTCGGTTCTTAAAAGTCGACGTAACCGATGAAGATGGAGTGAATACCGCAGTTGACGAAACAGTCAAGCTGTTAGGTAGTGTTAGCATTCTGCTAAGTTTCGCTGGAATGGTTGCCTGTGGACATGCACTGGACTGGAATGCAAAGGATTGGAACCGAGTGGTAAACGTGAATACGATTGGTGGTTTCCTTGTTGCTCGTGCAGTAGCTCGGACGATGATAGAACGTGGAATCGGCGGGAGTATGATATTCATAGCCAGCATATCGGGACATAGAGTCAACTTCCCCCAACCCCAAGTCTCCTACAACGTATCCAAAGCTGGAGTGGTGGCTATGGTGAAGTCGTTGGCTGCGGAATGGGCAAAGTATGGGATAAGAGTAAACAGCATTTCCCCAGGATACAGTACGTTACATCAAAAGTCCCCATTTTACCTCTTGGTCTGTCTTAGGTACAATCGAAACTTCTTAGTCGAGTCAACTAAGGAGTCACTGCTCTCCAGAGACATGCTCAAAAATCCAAAACCCCTATCCCGAAGAAGAATTACTAACTCTTGCTGCAGTGAACACGATATTAAATGAGGGTGATGGTCTAGACGAAGCAAGAAAGATGTGGGCTAGTCGAAACCCAATGGGGAGGATGGGCGAGCCTGATGAACTTTCAGGGGCCATTGTGACGCTCGCAAGCCGAGCCGGAAGCTACATCAACGGCTCAGATCTTCTGGTGGATGGAGGACAGACTCTTTTCATGTAGTTAACGCGGTCATCTGGGTTTTAAGTAAGCGCACATCTGATAGCAGCTAGATCTTTAAATTAGGTGCGAGATTCGGCCTTTTGCTTCCGAATAGCTGTGCTGCTAATTTTTTGGGTAAAATCTCGCGCTTCCGATGACTTATGTACGATTCCGTCGGCATCAAGGACGTCCACTTCAAATGTCTCAAGCTGCCGCCACCCGAGTTCCTTCCGCCGCTCATTCACGGCATTGCCTCCGCTCCGTGTCTCGCCTGAAACCACAAGAATATCCATGTTTTCGGTGGTGATAGTTGGACCATAAGCATCTTGAATAACGACGCAGCGAACCTCGACGGTGCCGTTCCGAAAAAGGGCGACGAATTCTCCAGCGTCCTTAGTTATTTGAGTGGTTTGGCCCTTCTTCCATCCGTCTTTGGATAGCTCGAGTATTGAAGATAGAAACTCAATCGTATTCGCAGCGCGTTCATCCCAAGGCTGTACAAACTCGGCGTATTTCTTCCTCTTTAATAATTCATCCCCAGTGATACCAATAATGAACTGGCACGGCCGTGGCGCGCCATTCTCGGGCACTTTAAGCAGGAGGACAGCAGCAGTTAAGAGAAGTTTATGTCCGGGATGTAGGTGATCAAATGTACCTCCCAAACATACGATGGGTTGCGCATCAGTTAGGGGAGATAATTGCGACGAGACAGATGGTCCGACGGACACAGCAAGCCCACCATCAACGACAACTATCTGAGATTGCTTCAATTTTTGAATACCTTCGAATAATTTGAGGTATGTCGAGAGTAATTGATAGCCGGATTCATTGTTTGTATGAAGTATGTATCGCCAAGGATGATAAGCAGATACGAAGGTAGGGAGGTTAACTATTACTGTATTATTCGGTTCTATCGCTGGCTTTGAATCGATTGCTAGAGGCTTTGATAGATCATGGTCGACCAAAACCACACGAACGTCTACGGATCCCGGACCGGCGTGGATATCGGTGGGAACTGATAGTTGGACACAGATGACAGATATAATGCTGTATAGATCTGCTAAGAGGGATTGAACGTGAGGCCAAGAAAGCGATTTGTGTCGTACAAAGTTCCCTGTGAGAATAGGTGATACTAAGCCGGCAATCAAAATTGCGCCATTCTTTCCCGTTTTTGCATTTTTCAGTTTTGAGATGGCGGCTTTGAGAGGAGGTTCATATGCGGCGTTAAGAGCGAGCCGGGTTGCGGGATGTGGAGGCGGGGGTAACAATAGGAGTGACGGGAGATCGTCTCCCATTGTAGCATTTGGACCAGCCATGGAGGACGGGTAAGGGGTTCGATCACAAGATCGAGAGACAACGGCTTGATTACCCGACGATGGGGGTAAATCGCTCGGAATCGCTTGGTGGGTAAGTACCTATAGAGTCAATATATAGGAACAAGAGACTCTAGCTGAGACAAGGTCCGCTTAATATCAAAATAGCAAGTCCTCGTAAGAAACCAGTGGCGTGATGAAAGAAAGAGCTAGATCCTTGAGGTAATTCTTTGAATTACGTTGAAGTTAGTATGTCTTTGATAAGTAAATGCGCTTCTTCCATCTGAGATGGGATTGGTAGATGAGGAATAAAAATAAGATTCTCCAGGAGGATTTGATAGATTTTCATGAATTAGTAGGTGAGTAGGTCGAAGATGTCTCTTATTAATCGGAGATACTAATATAAGTAGGTACCTAGGTAGGTAGGTATGCTGTGTATGCTGCTAGGATAGGTGCCTAGGTCTAAGGTAACTAGCAGTTGATGAATGTTGGAGGAAGCCGAATAGAGAATCACCCCGCCATACATATGTAGATACTTAGGTAGGTACCTAATTAGTATGCAGGTACATAGGTACTATGTAATTAGTGGTTGGTGAAGTGGTGTTTACCGATGCCAAGTGAGAGTGCAAATTTCGTGGCTCCGGTCGCCAATAAGCTGAACAAGGTGAAAAGATGTTATTTATTTACCTGGTATCTGTTTGAAATGCCTAATACATAGCAAGTGTAAGAAGAAAAGTCAATGTGCACCTACGCCGACAGAGCGACCAGGTTCACTAGGTGATGGTTAAGTTCTGTGTAAGTTTCAAGGCTTCTAGGTACCTAGGTACTTATCACTTGCTGATAATTCAGACGACTGCCAAAATTAAATTTATGGCTTCAATGTTATGCTAGCATCGCGCAGGTACTTACTCATTAGCCCGCAATGAGGGGAAGTTGACCTTAAGATCAATGGTACTAGGTACCTACCTAAGTACTAAGTACTTAGTACCATTTTCTACGATTAGCGTTCAAGTTTGGGCATCCCACTCGTTGAACCATCTTCTCCGTTCCCCAATTCCTTGACAAGATCGTTCACACTCGTACATATCTGGAATCGCAAATTCACATCCAGAGGCAGCGCAAGCCAACTAGTGTCAATCGCATAGGCGTAGGCACACAAACTTATTAATAATATTGTCGTTCTCTTTTTTTTTTCTTACGAGCCTAGAGGACTCGCAAACTGCGCCTGAGTCTTCGGTCTTGGGCCGTCCTCGTTATCAATATTGCCCCGATATTATTGGTGGCATTTGGCATTGACATTGACATTGACAGTGGTAGTGGTAGTGGTAGTGGTAGTGATAGTGGTAGTGAATGGTAGCGGCAGTAACAGCGGCATCCATTAGCAGCATTGCGGGAGAGACATCCAGCCCAGTACCCGGGCAGAGCGTAGTGTCAGAAATAAGTGGTAGTGCCACGGGCAGGAGCCGCAAGAGCCCAACCAGACCCTCTCTCTCGCCCGACGTCGCGAATTCTGCAGGGGAAAAAATAATACAGCATTTTTCACTGTCAACCCAACTTCCCAAGTCGCTTGCGACGTCTCAAGTTATTAGCGACTTCGATCATTGATATCGAGGTCGGTATCGAGGTCGACAAGTCGATAAGTTGAACTCGGCCATTCCTTCTCTCTTTTCCCCTTCTTCTGGTAACTCTTTCTCCTTGGTGCTCACTTGGTTTATCTCTGCGCTCTCCCTTTCATCCCTTCGTCCTTTCATCGCAACTCGGGCCAATAGCGGTCGATCCCAAGTCAGCGTGTCTCGCAGCTTTGTCGCGACTGCTGCTTAGCGCATCCAACATGAACCAGCCAGGGCAGTACGGAGCGGCCCCGAGACGAACTAATACCTATGGCTCGCAGCACGACGAACTCCATATTTCTCCCACCATGAGCCACAGCGGACAAATCTCCCCGCGAGAGTTCACCACCACCTCCGGCCCGCACATCAAGCTCGACCAGCCCGCATCGCAACCCGTCAATCCCCAATACCAAAATTCCGGTGTGCCCAACATTCTTCAGCCTGGAGGATTAGGCTCCGGTCGTCCTCCTGCCATGAGTGCTAATACCGCACCCACACTCCCTACCATGTCCGGCGCAATACAACATTCTCCGAGCGAATATACCTCGCCATCGAAACCCCCAACCTTGAGCTTGTCACACGGCTATTCGAGATCCAGTCCCGCGGCCCCTTACGAGAATCCTTCTACTTCTTATTCGCCCTACACCCCCACTACACCCGGAGGATCTGCTGGCCCCTCATCTCAATACATGTCGCCGCAAGATCCCAAATATGGCGCCCCGGGTTCGCAGCGAAATATCTCCAACACGCCGCTTGGCCTAGCAGATATCAGGCCACGAGCTGATTCAAGCCTGTCCGATGGTCCACCGGGTACTTTGGGCTACGAGCTCGCCAATGCCCAACCGTCTACGAGCAACTACTTGGCGCCTTGGGCGCTCTACGCATTCGACTGGTGTAAATGGGCTCCTCGGGATAGAGGAGCTGGCAAGGTAGCCATCGGGAGCTATCTGGAGGACGGTCATAATTTTGTATGGTCCCATCCTGGGTATCGCAAGTTTCGATGTTCGTCATCACTGACCTATCCATTCTCTAGATTCAAATCCTCGATTCGCAAATCATCAGTACCCCCTCGGATATATATACACCTGGCTCGTCTAAGTATAGCATGGAATTTACAAAGGTTGCGGAAGCAACCCACTCATATCCCGTTACACGTCTGTTGTGGGAGCCTCCCTCGTCCCAAAAACAGTCTACCGATCTCCTGGCCACCTCTGGTGACCATCTTCGGCTCTGGTCTCTCCCGGCGGATGCTCCGACGGCACACTCGAACTCGGTAAATAAGTCGGCTTTGGGTGCGCCTATAACGAAGCTCACGCCGCTGGCGCTGTTGTCAAATTCGAAGACGCCAGACCATACTGCCCCTCTTACGTCGTTAGACTGGAACACCGTTTCCCCGAGTCTAATTATCACGTCCAGCATCGACACAACATGCACAATTTGGGACATACCATCCCTTACAGCCAAGACCCAACTCATTGCTCACGATAAGGAAGTCTACGACGTTCGATTTTGTGCCAATAGTGTGGACGTGTTCGTCAGCTGTGGACAAGACGGAAGTGTGCGAATGTTCGATCTTCGTAGCTTGGAACATAGCACTATTATCTATGAACCAACTGCTAAGGACGATCGGGGTATGATCTCTACATCGCCTTTCCCCTTCTCGGCATTTTCTAACAGTACTACAGACGCCAATGGTGGTAGGATAAGCCCTACCTTGGCCCAGCAGACCATGTCACACGCACCACCCTTATTGAGATTGGCGACTTCGCCGCATGATACTTATATGTTAGCTACGTTCGCGCAAGATTCAAACGTCATTCGGATCCTCGATGTGCGACATCCTGGTCAGGCGCTGCTGGAATTGCGAGGCCACGGCGGTCCCGTAAATTCGGTGGAGTGGTCTCCCGGGAGGAGAGGGCTGCTCGCCTCAGGTGGCGACGACTGCCAAGTTCTACTATGGGATCTTGTATCTAGTACTCCTACTAGCGGTCTGTCTTCCAACGGTGTCGGATCGGCCGAGAAACATCTTACCCCTGTCGCCAGTTGGCAGTGCGACTACGAGGTCGGAAATCTTGGCTGGGCTCCACCACTCCGCAACAGCGATGGCGATGGCGAGTGGCTCGGTGTCAGCGGCGGACGAGGAGTTTGGGGCGTGAAGATCTGAAATATGTGGTCCAAATCTACAAGCGTTCCCGCTGTCGACTGGAGTACTATGGAACACTGAAATTTTCCACATGACCAATGTAACCTGAGCAAGTATCCTTAGATTGGCATTGCCCATCAGACTGCTATATGCATTTACGAAGCAAGGCGTTTGTTTTGGAGCCTGCATCATGTTTTGGTTATGAACAAGCTCGCGAGGTCTGTTAGAAGGGGGCACGCCAGGGTAGGAAGAAAACAGGGAACCGATTCAGTAGGTATCTAATGCGAGGAGGGAAGAAGCGTTGCCTTTGAACATCGAATTATCGAGGGGCCTTCTCATAGATCAAGCTTCATCCTGTATATTAGTAGCTATTACTTTTGGGAGAGCAAGCAGAATACCCTTGCTTGATGGGTCGGCGGGCAGATGGTACGGTATGAGGTTAGCAGGTCGGCGGTCGGTAGCCCTAGGGATGCGGAGCCGGCTTTGGTACAACGAGAAAGCAAGGCACATTATAAATCGGACTTTTAAGTTGGCTGTCTACTTGTGCTGTGCGAGGTCGCATGCTATAAACATTGCATGAAGGGCAAGAAAAATGAGCGAGTGGCTACTATCGTAAAGTAATACCTAGTGGCTGTCGGAGTACAACCGACCTGGCAGCTGCGAATAAAGTGGAAGGTGAAGATATCCAAATACAGTACATTCCCATACACTCCAACCCACCAATGTACATGTAGAAATTCTCTTTCTGAGGGTTAGACGTGGTAGCATTTGCTTATTTCTACCTATCTATAGTAGCAGCTTAGGTGACTAGTAGGTACCTATTTAATCTCGCACGTAATTTTTGATTATTCGCGTACCTAGCAGTACGACAAATTTGGCCATCACTCCTCTTTGCTGTATACAATTAGGTAGATGTCCTGATACACCTCTGAGAGCTGAAGCTGGCAATTGTCGATTTCCAAAGTTTGCAAATACATGTATGTATGTACCTTGTACCTAGCTTATGTACAGTGGTTTCAGCCACGTTTAGCCACATCATTTCAACCTTGAAATGGACGGTGGAGTGCTGCCACAACCATAGCCACTGAATACCCCACTTCTTACCTAATCCAAGCCACACTAACCCCAATCTAGATTAGTGTCTCCTAAGCTTTCATTCGCCAGAGTTAAGTATCCTAGAGATCAAGCACGTTCCCGATTGTTGATACGTTCATCTATCATAAAGAATTCATCCAGCCTTCAATCATTTTTCGAACCTTCCTTCCTTTCTCTACTTTCTCTCACCATTCTTCCTATTCTCCTCGACCTTTCTTCTTACAATTACCTATAACATCATTCACGCGATCGATCACTCGACGAAATGAGTGATCCTCGCGACCACGACCAGCCCGAGTCGGAAGACGAGGAAGATTTTAATCCACCTCCAGCCGACTTTAGCGATGACGAGAATCAGGACGACAGTCGTAATGAGCAATCGAAACAGCAGAGAAAGTCGTCGCCTACGCGTAACGGAGATGATGATGAAGGTGATGAGGATGATGATGGTGAGGGTGACATAGGTGGCGGTAATGATGACGAGGAGGACGACGACGAAGAGGAAGATGAAGAGGATGAGGTTCAGGTGAGCCATGCTGTTGCCTATCTATTTATCCCCACCCACCGCTTTATGTCGTAGAAATCGATGCCTAACTAGATGATTGTTTAGACCCATCGTCGCAAACGACGCAAGGGCAAGGCCAACGTCTTCTTGGACGTCGAAGCTGAAGTCGACGATGAGGACGAAGGCGAAGATGATGAAGAGGCTGCCGAGGAAAACGAAGGTTTCATTGAACACGAGGAACCCGGCGATTTCGGCGAGCAGAGCCGACTAGACGACGATCGACGACATCGAGAGCTCGACCGTCAGCGTGACGCAATTACCCAAGAAGATCTCGAACGAGCAGCTGAAGGCTACGTACGAAAATATGGGAACCGCAGAGCTGCGAGAGGTCTTGGGGAGTCTGCTATTGTCCCTCAGAGGCTTCTTCTACCCAGTGTAGACGATCCAGGTATCTGGGGTATCCGATGTAAGGAAGGCAAGGAGCGCGAAGTCATTATGGCCATCATGAAACGTGTCATAGAACGACACAACACCAAGGACCAGTTGGCCATCACGGCAGCTTTCGAACGAGGTGGCAATAATTCTATCCTGAAGGGTCTCATCTACGTTGAAGCTCCTCGACAGAGCGATGTGATGATGGCACTTGAAGACATGATGAACGTCTATCCCCGTACCAAGCTTATTCTCGTCGACATCAAGGAGAGACCCGACCTCATGCGAGTCCAGAAGACTCCTACTTTGGAGCCTGGCGCCTGGGTACGACTCCGTAGGCCTGCCAAGCATTCCGGTGATCTCGCACAAGTCCTCGATATCACAGAGAACGGTCTTGATGCTAGAGTGCGCTTTATTCCTCGACTTGATTATGGGCTACGAGACGAGTCTATTCTGGCTGTCGACAAAAAACGGAAGCGTCCGGTCATGGGACCACGTCCTCCGCAGAGGCTGTTCAGTGAAGTCGAAGCCCGGAAGAGACATCCGCGTACTCTTCAATACAGCAGCCAGACCAATACCTGGAATTATAATGGCGACGAGTTTGAGAAGGGCTTCCAAGTCAAAGATATCAAGATCCAGCACCTGACTGTTAGCGATGTCAACCCGACGCTAGAGGAGGTTACCAGATTTGCGTCTGGGGGCGAAGACGGAGTTGAGAATATCGATCTCAAGTCCCTCGCTGCTAGTCTCAAGGATAGTAATGCTAATGTCACCTATCTGCCGGGCGATGTGGTCGAAGTCTACGAGGGCGAGCAGAAAGGCGTGGTGGGAAAAGCGACCAATGTCCAAGCGGACATTGTTACGATTCAAGTCACAGAAGGTGACCTCATCGGGCAAACCATCGAAGTGCCGACAAAAGGCCTCCGTAAACAGTTCCGAACCGGTGACCACGTTAAGGTTATCGGTGGCAGTCGATATCGCGACGAAGTTGGTATGGTCGTGAATATCTCTGAAGATCGTGTCACCCTTTTGACGGACCAGACCACAACTGAGATTACCGTATTCAGCAAAGATCTCAGAGAGGCAAGCGACATTGGTGGCCAGGGATCCTTGGGTCAGTACTCGTTGCTCGACCTTGTCCAGCTTGACACGATGACTGTCGGTTGCATTGTCAAGGTTGACCGTGAGACCCTGGTTGTACTAGACCAGAACGGTGATACAAGGCAGGTCATGCCATCCCAGATTGCCAACAAACTTCCCAAGCGAAAGACTGCCGTCGCCGCCGACCGCAACGGTTCTGAGATTAGACCCGACGATGTTGTAAAAGAGTATGGTGGTATGAGTCGCCAGGGCAAGATTGTCCACATATACCGCACCTACGTATTCTGTCATACGAACACGACCACCGAAAATGCCGGTATCTTTGTGTCCAAAGTGAGCAATGTGTCCACCATATCGGCGAAGGGCGGCCGCGTCAATGCCGCCAGCTCCGGCCCGGATCTGAACGTTATGAATCCAGCAAGAAAGCTGAACCCGAATGGAGACAGGGGCGATATGCCACCTCCCCGAGTCACGTTTGGCCGAGATAAGCTAGTCGGCCAGACGGTCACGATCAGAAAGGGTGGCTGGAAGGGCACCCTTGGACGCGTCAGAGACACTACGGACACGCATGCTCGCGTTGAAATACACTCTAAGGGTAAGGTCATTAGCGTGTTAAAGTCCGATCTTACGGTTCGCGATAGTGTCACCGGACGTGAGATCAAGAACTATGACAGCCGTCGTGCCGGTCAAAATGGATTCTCCGGAAAGCCTTCTCAGGGTAACGCAGATTGGAACGGAGGCCGTACGCCCGTGGGCGCCGCCTCGTCACGAACCCCTGCCTGGAAGACTCCTTCGGCTGGAGGCAATGGTGGACGTACTCCTGCGTGGAGCAAAGGTGGCGACGGTGGGCGAACGCCAGCATGGGCTGATGGTTCCCGCACAGTCAATCCCTACGACGGAAGCAGGACCGCCTACGGCTCCGGTAATCGCACGCCTGCTTGGTCTTCAGGCGCTAAGACACCAGCACCAGATCATTTCAGTCACGGGTCGAAGACGCCGGCCTACAGCGGAAGCGGCGGTGATAATTGGGGATCGAAAACTCCATACGGCGCATCAGCAGCTACTCCAGGAGCCAGCGGGAACGACACTTGGGGCTACACACCTGGCGCGAGCGGCTCAGCGAACGCCTACGATGCGCCAACTCCAGGTGCCGGTCTCTTAGGAGCTCCTACACCGGCGGCCATGAACGCGCCGACTCCGGGTGCGTACAACGCACCTACGCCTGGCGCGATGAATGCGCCCACTCCCGGCGCCGGTTGGCAGAGCGGCTGGGGAGCCGACTCCGCACCTACTCCCGCCGCTGCCGCTCCTACTCCCGCAGCGAGCGGTTTTGCCAGTTCTAGTGGATACTATGGAGCGCCTACGCCAGGAGCATATACCGCAGAGACCCCAGCAGCCGGTCCCCGGTATACCGATGACGACTAAAAGTTTAGAGAAGCGCCGTAAAAGGAAAGGCACGGAATGGGGAGTGACAGGAGTCTTGCAAAATTCGGGATTGGTGCTTTCAGTGTAGTATTAGAGCTTAGGTTTATAGTTCTTTAAGATGAAGATTTTTAGCCGAGGCATTGTGGAGGTACCATGTCTTTGTCCGTAGCGCATGGTTTCCAATTAATTATCGTAATATGATACATTGCGAATGTGCCGGTATTCTACTATTTTCGAGTTTATGCTCGATACAAGGGGCAACAATTCTTTGTTCGCCGACGAATAATAACAATGTCTTAGTCTATTGTAAATGTCCTTTCTGCCTTTAATCCATTTAATCGTGGGTCCTAACAGCGTCAGTAATCACCATCAACCCTCGTTGCCTAATTTTTAATCATTTCCGAGGATAATTCGGAGGATCATTGTCGTGCGTGCGCTGACCAATACCCATGTGTCTATATCAGGATATCCATGCGGCTCAGCACTACGAGCTCCTTAGTGTAGATGCCGTAGAGCGAGATAAACACATTTGTGGCCATAAGATCCTGTCATCCGTGGATGGAGAGGAGTGTTTGTTGCACTCGTGCTGCCGCGTCCTTGGCCACGAAGTCCTCTTCAGATGCTCTGGTGCTGGTGGGGGTAGCGGGGAGTTGTGCGATAATGCAATGAAGGAAGACGTTTTTGTGCCTCCTGCATCTAGATGTGTAGCAAAAGGGGGTACGGATTTGGGGATAGGGGAAGTAGTAGAACCCTCGTTGAGCGAGGGTTCACCGATGACGATGGAGTTTTGGTTGGAGGATCAACCGGGTAAGGTGGTGCTGGTATATTCGGAAGAAGTCCCAGGACATGAGGACAAGAAAAAGGAGGTAAAGCCTTATGGTCGGTGGCATAGGGTGTTACTCCATTTAAGGCGGAAGCATTGAGTTGTACGAAGACTCATCTCATATCTTCAACCACCCAGGCTGCAGGAGGCGTATTTATTCAACATTCTCACTACACCTATAGAGTCCGCCTTGCCTCTGTTTACATACCTACCCAGTATTTCATGTTTCACGTTAAGAAATATCAATATAGAGTTGTATTCATCCAATCCCTTCCATGGAGTATAAAGGTACTAAGTACTACCTAGTACCTACATGTAGGTAGATAAGTAATGATTCGTATTGAAATACAGGGCCTAAGCCCTGTATTTAGTAGGTAAGCTGAAGATGTAGGTACCTAGGTACCTAGGTAACTGCCTAATAGTTTAGTGTATCCTTCAATACCTAGGGCTATTTCATTTTTAGTCACTACTAGGTACCCTATGGAAGGCATTGGCAACA